>PVHP010000965.1:0-46612 GCA_004024765.1 Zapus hudsonius | reverse complement strand
AATGGAGTCTCTCCTCGAGTACGTAAGCCAAATAAACCCATTCCTCTACAAGCCGCTTTTGCTTGGGTTCTTTCTGCGCAGCAACAAGAATGCTGACTGCAACAAGTGGTGAGAGAATTTCTATTTTAATTTCCCTCTTTTTTTCCAGAATCACACAGGCACCAAGGAACAACACCGGAACTCAAATCACTCTCTGCTCTGAGCTCTGTGAACTTACCCAGGGAGAAGAAGCTTACTTACTACCTAGAAGACTCTGCTTTAAACCTGCCTGAGAGGCCACGTGCCTGCCGTGTGTGCTAGTCCTCCCTTCCTTCTCTGTTTGGTCTGAAATCCAAGCACAGTTTCACAGGCAGGCAGCATGACCATTCCTGAAGCCCGGATCTACACACTCAGAGGCAGCGGGGAGTGAGTGGCTCCCAGAACACTGGCATTTTGTTCTGCTGATGAGTAGCAGTCATAGCCTTTAGCAAAGCACCAGAGAAAACAGCAGTCTCTCACTCTGTGTCCTGATGCTCTTAAAAACCTTCCATACACAAGACACACATTTAACTGCCTCTTATCACAGCAAAACCCCAGTGTTGACACATTCATTTCAGAGCAGAAAGTATCACGAGAAGCTCTTTCCACATTTCCTAAGTATTTAGGACTGTGCTCATACATGACTGTGTTCCGTGCCAGGCTGGGCAGCTGAATCAGAGCACTTCTGTCTCTTGCAAACAGGAAGAATGAATGGGCTATGCCAATGGCGGGCAGTCATGGCATCTAAGCAAAGAGCTGTGCACACACCATGACTTCCTGCTGAAAGCCCATGGAGCATGGTGCCTCTCTACCAAAAGAGAAAGCCAAACTCACACAATCTAATGTCAGAAATGCCTAGAAGAGTCTCCTGAGGCAAACAATTAAAATCCCTTTTAGACATGCTGTTTCGATGATCGTTTGTTACCAACTCATGGATGCTGAGACACTTCTCACAGATGTCCTACAGAAAAACAATGAATGTCTGAACGCCACCATGAGAAAATGCCTCAAAGCAGCATAAGCTGAGTTAGAAAGAGCATTAGGAATAATGCCAGAAACTTCCTTTCCTTACCCATGCTCTGTTTGCTGGACAATAGGCTGACTGTCTCTACAGGAGATCTCTGCATGCCAAGCATCCTTGCAGCAGGAGCAGAATTTCAGGTGGCAAGAAGGGCACTTCACCAACACAGGCTGCCCGGGGTCACTGGCTGCCACAGAGCACACTGTCTGACAGTCTGCAACAGGACACCATGTTCGGAGGGGGTCCAGGTGAACTTCTGAAACATAAAGAAAGACATTTTGTAATGGGCTGTTCTCTGATCCAAGCTTGAGGCTTTCTCCCCTTAACATCTCCTCTTTTATAGACTAACATGTATGGCATAAAATAGCCAAGGATGATTGACAATTTCTGTGACTGACAGTCTTCATAATGGATCCAAGCCTATCATCCACCATCCAGAGCATTCTCAGGGAAGGAACCAAAGGAAAAGGTCACCACTGTCAACAGATCAGGAAGATTCTCCTTAACCAAAACCTGCAAAATTTCTGGCCTTTGAGTACTCAAAGCAGACAAAAATCTCAAGTCCTCCATACAATTAACTAAGTATTATCTTGGAAGAAAAATGGACACAACAAATCTGTCAAAGCAAAAACAAAAAAAAAAAAGAGAGAGAGAACTGTTTTCCACAAATGGCCTGAGAAATAAGATACAGAGCAGTAGATTTTAAAATAAGGAAGAATCAAATAGTCTAGGGACCAAACAATACCTGTTGTGGTTTAGTCAGATTACCTGTTGATTTAGGCAGCCTTCTGTCTTGCTAATGGGCTAGTTGGGGACAATTTATAATGGACCCACATGTTCTTACAACAAGAGGAAGAAATTTTCACAGGCCTATAAATACATACTTATGGACAGTCATTCACGAGAGAGTGGCTCAATCCATTTGACACTGGAAGGAAGAATGGAGGTTGGACAGCTGTGAAAGTGTTTGCAAACCTCTCAGTTTACCCTTTTAAGTTCAATAACAGATCCCGTGTTTTCTTCATGTAATATGACCTTTAAGGAAATATACACACCATGTGAAAATGAGGCTATTTGACGGAAGAGCCATTCTTTACTCTCTGAGTTGTATTTTACAAATCTCTAACTCATGACATTCTACTTTTTAAAAAAATATTTTTATTTATTTATTTGCAAACAGAGAGAGGCAGAGAGAAGAGAGACAGAGAGAATGGGCTCATCAGGGTCTCCAGCCACTGCAAATGAACTCCAGATGCATGTGCCTCTCTATGAACATCTGGCTTTAAGTGAGTACTGGGGAATTGAACCCGAGTCATTAGGTTTTGCAGGCAAGCATCTCAGCCACTGAGCCATCTCTCCAGCCCATGACATTCTACTTTTAAGCCTGAGAGTGATTTTAGGCAGTTATAGTTACTCTACTCAGCTGTAATTATGGTGGAAGTGTTTCTATTAGCTTATTAATTTCAGGTGTCCAGAGTGGCACAGTGGAAGCAGAAACAATAAATCAAGAACAATTGTAGATGCTAATGAGCTGATGTAAAGTAGTTTAGTACCCCGTGAGGAGTTGCCTATAAGTCCATGTAAAAGCAAGGGAAGTAGAACCACAGAAAATGGGAATCTAAACTTGCCACCATGATGACAGTACATGAAAGACTATGAAAATGTATCAAGAGAGGGCGAGGAGGAAGAGTGTAACTCTACACAGAGCTACGTGCCACTTCGTGGTGGGCTGCAGCTGAGGGGTATCACTGGGTGACTTTGTTGTGCAAATATCATAGAGTGCATTTACATAAACCTAGCATGGCAATGAAGTTTCTAGTGCTACAATCTTATTGGATTACCATCATACATATGTCTCATTATCATGAGGTGCAAGTCTGTATCTCCTTCAAAAGACTTGTTTTCTGTGTTTGCCATTTGCTTGTTTGTGTGATGGGGAAGGGATGGATATATGATAGGTAAGTCTGCACTAAGTCACTCCCCTGTCTTAATTCTTTAAGGATCGCTTATAGGGCTTAACTACGATCAAAAGTAGATACCTGGAGATAGATTTTTAACTCTCTCCAAATATAAAACTGGCCATTCTGGACAACTTTCTCAATCACCTCTCTCAAACTCTTTCAGCCTTTCTCACTGAAACACCTGTCTATCACTACAGTCAGAATATTCAACAGCTGTATTTTCTCAGGCTTCCATGCAGCAAAAGCCGGGACATATGACATGATTCTGACCAATGAGAGCATAAGGAGAGGTCCACCAAAGGGTTTTGAGGAGAAGATATCACTATTCTGTCTGCCTTTGTTAACAGCTATGTGAAATTATGTCATTGGGACCAGATATACAGTTTTATATAGGTGAGCAGATAATACATATTTATATAATTGAACAATATGCAGATTTCTTAAAACAAGATAAGTCAATGTGACAATAATGGATCCATTAAGTAAAAAAAGTAGATTATGGAGTATTGTAAATAAATTTATAAAAATATATGTATAGAGATATACTTTGACTACTTCTAGAAGAATGTTGACGATAACAGCACTTTCCCTGGAGTAAATGCCAATGGTTGAGAAAAAAACAAAGGTTTACTTTATTATTAGCATGGCTTTTTTTTACAGGCAAAAATACTGCTTGTATAATTTTTAATTGGTTATTAAGAAAACTATTTTATGAAGCCAGGCATGGTAGCTCATGCCTGTACTTTCAGCACACAGGAGGGCAGGAAGATAATCCATACAAGTTCAAGGCCAACATGGGCTATGAAGTGAGACCCTATCTCAACAGATAAATGGATGGATGGACAGAAAGGCAGACAGAAAGACAGACAGACACCCCTCCCCCCCACACACCTATTTTCCATCTGATATATAAACAACAAACCGATAAAGTAATTCTGGAACTAAACTGTACTCTGGAAAATCACTTTGCTTTTATAACACTGGAACATATTCAAATTTCTCCTTTGTGTCCAACTCACTTCCATATATGTAAATCTCATTCTATGCTTTAGTAGATTTGGGACAGGGAAGAGGGAAATGGGGATACCAACATAATATTTGCTCATACAATGTATCTAATTTTGGATAATAAAGACATCAATAAAAAAAAGAAAGCTGAAAAAAAGGAGAAAGTCCCAAAGACAGTTCACAGAAGAAAATAAAAATTAATTATCTGAAAAAAAAATCCTTCTCTTTTTATGTGCTTGCCTTGCTTTGTAGCTCTTAGACTGGCTAGTTGTCTTTCTCGACACAAGTCAGAAAAGTAGCTTTTCTCTCTTTAGATTTGGGCGCAAGCTGCTTTTGCTCAATGTGTGCTCCATTTCCCTGACACAGCAATGGGGTGCTTCCTATTGACTGGAAGGGTTAAAAGTAGTAGGTTTCCATCTGGAAACCTTGATAAACCCTTGACCCTCACCTTGAATTACTTTGCATTAAAACTTATTTTTCCTTCTTATTTTTGCATGTACATGTGTATAGTATGTGTGGAGATGCATGCACATTTGTGCTCAGATGCACACACATGGAAGCCAGAGGAGACTCAGGTGCCCCCTCCCCCATCACTCATCTGCATATTTCCTTGAGGCAGAGGCTCTCACCTATTTCTGACCTTGCTGCTTTGTGAGCCCTAGAAATTCTCTAGTCTCTACCCCCTCACCCCTGCAAGGACTTGGATTGCAGAACTGTATGTCTATGCCCAGCTGTTGGTATGGGTGCTGGGTCAAACTCTGGTGGTCCTAAGTTCCTCCTTGAGCTCTCATACTTGCCCTCTTACCTGCTGAGCCAACTTTCCAGATCCTATTTTCAATTCTTTTCTCATATTACTACTCAAAGGTATAAATAGCACACTAAAGTCATCCAATCCCAGCCTGGTGTTCGAAGTATGCTATGACCTACATTAGACTATAGGGTTCTATCACTTCAATTAGGGTTCTTTGCAAAACATGAAAATTTACACATACCTCTTCAATATTAAATTTCTTTCTTAAAGTGTTACTTTCAAAGGCAACAATAATTTTTTTCTAACATTACAACGAATAATAATCACCCCTTCTAGAACTTTGCTTCCAATAACTGACATCTAGTCTGCTTCCTATGTCAAGTCAGTGGGTGATCAATGCACACTTTCTTATTGTAAGTTCTATCTATTAGCGCTTGATTTTTCTGAAGCTTTTGCACATTAGCACATCAATCAATAACCTGCTCTCAAAAAGTTGCAAGTGACCTTCCTCTAGCTGCATTCACAAGCTCTCCAGGTTCCATCTTCTACCTGATACTCTAACTTCTGGGCTTTAGATCCTGCGCTCTTTCTTTTCCTCCCACAATCATCCTTTCTCCTTTGTCTAGAGCTTCCATCCATAGAAAGTATCCAAGACCTGCTCGAGATTTCTGACATATTTTATTTATTTACAAAAGTATTCATACCATAACTAACGCAGAAGCCTTACTTTAATGTCATTCTAAAAGCCCTCATGATAATATGCATGTCTGTCTTTCATTTTTATGCATGTCTGTATTTCATTTTTTATTCCCCAAATGACTGATTTCAGGTGCTTGCTACAGAGCTGGACGTATGAAATAGAAAAAAAAAATAGAGGTTTTCCTGCTCAGAAATCTCACAGTATAAAAAAAAACACAGTATGAAAAGGGGAAGGGATATTTAAACCAGATGTAATGTCTAAAACATCCTCAAAAAACTATCATCTTGCTAGATAACATAAATGAAATTACTAATAAATTTCTATGAGCAGTGCTTGGAGTAGAGATAAGAAATATTTAATAGTGGGCTGAAGAGATGGCACAATGGTTACAGAGACACTTAATAGCTGACAGAAAAATCCTCTGTGCTTTGTTATCTACGTATCCACAATGAACTTTCTCCTAAGATTAGAAGGAAAAACTAGTTCTCCCTAATCACAGAACAAAATAGATAATGCATGCTGAAATGAAACACAATACAGAGACTAAGCTAGAAGAATAGAGATACCAAGGAGGAGAAAGGGGAGAAGGTGGGAAAGAGGATGTGGAAGAATGAGAAGGAAGAGACGAGGAAGAAGAGTGAAGAGGAGAAAGAAAGGGAAGAGAAGGAGGAAAATGAAGAAAAAGACATTCCTCCTCCATAGGTAGCCAGTGTGCAGGCAGCCAGCCCACAATATAGAGACATAAAAGGAACAGTCTATCCAGAGACCAGAATTAGGATTCTGTACTTAAAGGAAACATCAAGCAAGAGCACCAGACACATTCTAAAAGGAGCAACTGCGAGATTACAAATGCCACTTGTATCTCTTCCCAACTGTAAGTTCAGCTACATCCCATTGGCAGCTAGAAATCAATCATGGTGAACTATTTACAGTGTAAACATTGTCAATCAGAGTGGTTTTTCACCCTCCTAGGAAGGCTGTTTAACAATATATCATGTAATGCAGACTAAATTAAAAGTAAATCCATCAGAGCATCATACCTATATCTAAACACAGGGACATGGACCACAGAGGAGGAGGTGAAAGTGTGGATCATAGAGAAGGAGGTGAAGGTATGGATCACAGAGGAGGAGGTGAAGGTATGAAGCACAAAGGAGGAGGTGAAGGTGTGGATCACAGAGGAGGAGGTGAAGGTGTGGAGCATAGTGAGGAGATGGAGAGCAGAATCTGCACAATATGAAAGAAAAGAATCCTAAACTGGAACCTTAACAATTTTCTTTACTACCTTTTCTATAATCACTATATTTTCTACATTCTGATCATTCTATATACAGACAGGTACATTTACTGGAAGAATTAAACACACAGGAGATATATATAATATATATATATATTGTTTATTAATTACTTCCTATGCATCCTTCTAGTCTTGTCAAGTCCATAAGTCCAATACATTGTGCTAGCGTCTCCTACCCTGAACTATAGGTATTTGTGTCATAAGGAATCAAAGTGTGTCAAAAGAAAATGCTTGTGGAGGCTGGAGATGTGGCTCAGCCATTAAGGTGCTTGCCTGCAAAGCCTAATAACAACTGTGTTTCAATTCCCCAATAAAGTCCGATGTAAAGCCAGCTGCATGAAGTGGCTCATGCATCTGGAAATTTTTTGCATCAGCAACAGGTCCTGGTGCTCAATCTCTCTTTCTCGCTCACTCACTCGCTCCTCCTCCTCTTCCTTTTCCTCTTCCTCCTCTTCCTTTCCCCCCTCCTCCTCCTCCTCTTGGAAATAATTTTTTTTAAATAAGTAGATGCTTCCACCTCTCTTTGTCAGGACATCACACATTCTTCATGTATTCCCATTAGATGGATCACTATATTCCTATCTACCTCAGCAGACTGAGACCAACCGTTCCTCTTCTACACACAAAGTGTTGGGGAAAAAACAAACCTTCTACCTGTAAATGCAGAGAGATTACTATCTGAGTCCCGCTTTCCATTAAGCACTACTAGTTAGGAGCTGTACTTGTACAAGCCTAGAGGAATGTCTGTCCCACAGAGGCGCACCAAGAAGAGCAATCTGGTGTCACTTGTTCATAACAGGTTTGCTTTGGGACACGTATTTTTTCACATATATTCTTTCTTTCTAAGTAGAGATATAGAGAGAAATAGAGAGAGAAAGGGACACGGAGAGAGAGAGAGAATGAGAATGAAAGGGCACACCAGGGTGTCATGGCACTGTAAAGGAACTGTTACATGTGTCACTTTGTGCATTTGGCTTTACATGGGTACTGGAGAATCGAACCTGGGACAACAGGGTTTGCAAACCACTTAGCCACCTCCCCAACCCTCACATGGAATTTTGAACACGTCCTAAAACTTTTAAATACTGTCCTGACGGTGTAATATACTTGACAAAGGAGTTGTGGCATTATCTTCTTGCTAAACCATTGAATGTAGAGTAAATGACTATTCAGGTAGAAAGAAAGAAATCTAGTCAAGTTGCTGAAAGTCCTCCCTGCTTTATATTCCTGTGTTAAAGTGTGGAGCTAAGTCAGCTGGAGGTTAAGGATGAAACATTCAAAGAAGTAAATGATTCCGTTTCAACGGTCATGCAATCACAAAGGACATCTCTGAGTGACAAAAAGCATATTGGTGCCTCTGGATCAGAAGGCACAGGAGTCATTTTTTCTATCGGCCTTCTCTGCTTCATTCATGACAAAGACCCCATGGCTCGGATGCATACTCTCTGCTTTTTCAAGTGGGTAATTACACAGGAAGCTAGAATTACTAGAGATAAACCTCTTAGACATTTGTGATAATCAGATGACTCGGCAAACATTAGTCCTGCTTTTGAGGGTTATTTATAACTGTTCATTTTTAACAACCACATTTAAGCTATAGATTAGAGCCATGAATATACAGCCAACCTATATTTAGCTTTTATCTAGTCAATATTTATCTGGATAATACAAAAATAAGGGTCTACCCATGTAATAGTTTAGATTTTATAAATCAGAAAAACAGATCAGTATGGAAAATGTTCTTAGAGTTTACTAGAGTCATCAAGGCCACTGGAATGCAGGAGAAAGTGTAATTCCCACAACTTACAAAATCAGTCACCACAAAACAGGAGGGTCACTCTCCATAACCTACTAAACATACTAAATCCACAATACCTGATGTGTATAGATTCTCCACAAGAAATATTGGAATTCTGCTCCATTTTTTTCTGATCCTTGACCTTACTGAGTGACTCTAAACTCTTTGAAAAGGGACCCATTAATCTGTATTCTTTTTTAAAAATACTTTTATTTATTTGAATGAGAAAGAGAGAAAGAGCATGGGTGTAGCAGGGTCTCTTGCCACTGTGAGTGAACTCCAGATTTATGTGTTACTTTGTGCATCTGGCTTTACATGGATGCTGGAGAACTGAACCCGGGCCATTAGGCTTTGCAAGCAAGTGCCTTTAACTGCTGAGCTATCTTTCTACCCACAAATCTGTATTCTTTTTTGTGATGTTTTTCAAGTAAGAGATTGAAAAGTCAATGAGTTGTAAATGATAATTTTTAAAAGTGAAATAAATTAGGAAAGGAAGACTGTTTCCTACAATGAATATGAGCTGTGGGATGTTCTGTTTGTGGTGTGTATCTGTGTGCTGGTTTTCAAGGTACAACAATCCCTCAGAAGCCTGGACCATTTCCAGAAGCACACCTTCCTTTTACTACAGACATCAAAGTCCTTGAATGCTCAAGCCTTTGTTTAAAATGGCACAGGACTTACACACAGCCTGTGATATCCTCCTGTATCAGCTGCCACAGACATGTCCACCCTGCAGACCATGGGCTACCTGTGGCCTAGGGTAGCTATAAATGCCACCTCATACCCTTTAAAAAGTAAACTCACTTAAAATATAATGAGGTTGATTTTTTTTTACATTTTTGGTAGCTTGATTGCTCAGTTCGCCAGTGGAAACTTTGTTATCTGCAATGCAAAATGCTGTGTACATTGGAGAGTTTAAATCACTTACAGATGACTTAAAATACCCAATTCAATGTAAATGCCATGCAAATACTAGTGATACTGTTTAGATAATAATGAGGTACAGTCGGACAGGTTCAGTACAGAAGCAATTGTTTTATTTTTCTTTTTAAATGGAATTATCTATTTAATGATTTCATACATGTATATGATATGTTTTGGTCATATTCACCCCTGATCCCAATAATCTGTCTTGACTCCCCCTTCCACTGACACCCCCATACCTCCCCGAAGCAATTTTTAAAATATATTTTTTCAACCCAGAATTATATAGATCCCACAGATCTTGAGGGCCAGCTGCACAATGTATTTCGTATTCAGGGTTATAGATAGCTTGACAAAAAGAATAAACTTACATAAGTTCAGGCTCTATAATTAAGTGACTGATGAATGTGTGCAACTTGAGAAGCATTTCCTCAGACTCACATGCAAAGTCCTACAGCCACATTATTTTGCACAAAGCTCCTCCTCTAGCTCCTCGTCCCTGACACCCTCCAGACTCAGACATGCCATCTCATTTCATCTCTGGGAATTGACCAAGAACAGGGGCACTCAGGCGCCATTGTAAGCCTGCATTCTCCAGGTGCCAGCACCGAGCCTGCCCATAGATGCCAAGAATAAGAAGTCCGACTTACAGTGGGGCCTACACCCTGCCAAGCATCTCTCACCCTCTCAGGGATTTCATTTCTACAGTTACTTTCCTCTTCCTCCTCCTGTTTCAACCCTTTTGTTCATTCCTAAGTTCTCAAAAAAAAATCTCTTTGTAAGAGTCTCTCTTAATATATCTATTGAATCCAATACTCACCTCATATTTTAAAGCCCTCCAATCAGGTTCTTCCTCAATCCCCAGCTGTCAGGGTCACTGACAGCCCTCCTTCAAGGCTCAGTGGCTTCTGACACTCCCTGCTCTGTACATGCTATCTGGCCTATCATCTGGACTCATGCTTATCCCCATTCTTTGCTAGACTCTCCATTTCTTCCCCACCTCCAAAACCTCAACTACCAGGGCTCTGTCCACACCCTCTTCTTGGATGAGCTCTGTGACATGACTATGATGAGCTCAGCCTCTGTACTACTAGATACAGAGCGTAGATTGCTGCTCCTGAGCGCCACACTCTTATGGGCCACCACACCTCCACCACAAAGAGCCAGAGAGTTCCGCCTTCAAAATAAACTATAAATCTGACAACCTCACTGCCTCCACTTTTAACATGCAATCCAATGCCATCATAGGTTAGATCACTAGAACCTCCCACTACCCGTCTCTGCTGCTACTTTCTCCCGCTGTGCCTGCTCTTCCCACGGCAGCCAGAGAATTCTTCTAAAATGGAGATCATACCATGATAGTCCCTAGACAACATCCTCTATATCTCCTCTCACTGCTCCAAGCCTCACCAGTTATGGGACTCACTCTGTTCACTTCCCTCCTTGCTGCTTGCAAAAGAGATGCCAAGCTGGTTCCCACCTCAGAGCCTCTGTCTTGTCATTTGCCACCCAAGATGGTCTTCCTGGGGGTTACTTCTATATCTTGATCACTTCAAATCAAGTGCCTTCTTGGACACAGCTCCTCAAAAAAAAATCTCCTATGAAAATCCTACCAGAAATAAACTTCCCATATATCTCCTTCCTCTTACTCCTCTTTATTTATATAGTTGGCATAAATCACTATCTAATATCATTATCTATCAGAGTCCCCTTGGGACAAGGTTTGCTTCCTGATCACTATTATCAGGATCTGTGACTGACAGGGTTTCTTAACAACAGCAGTACTAACAGTTCAGACAAGGTGGAGAAGGGGCCATGCTAGGCCCATAAATGCATGGTGGCTTTATCTCTGTTCTCTGTCCAGCCGATTCCAGCAATATTGTACATCATAATCATAATAGTTAAAAATGTCTTTTGATATTAGCAAATGTCCTATGGGACACAAATTCACCCTTATTTAACATCCGCTGAACGAGTCAGCTGCCTGGAAATTTGACTTTGCTGAAGAATAAGAAACAGGCAATCCCTGTAGTGATGAAGGAGGATGACAGCTAAATGGTAAGGCTTTGTGCTCTTCAGCTTGCAATCAGATATTCCAGGATAAAAAGAAATAACCCACAGAGATATTATATTGGACACTCCTGGAGAAGTGCTTCCCTGAAAGGAACAAGGACCCAGACATATCAGCATGGTTAGATTCCAATGTCAAAGGTACCTGAGTACAATGATTCAGTTGTGAATTCTATTCTACTTTCTGGCTTTTGACCTAAGAAACATGGTTTATAAGACACAAAATTCTCTAAAACCTTAAAGATTTTTCTACTTCCTCCTTTAATATTTTATCATCAAGTTGGGAAAAGTGAACTGAAGCATATTTAACTGTCTTCTGCATTGCAGTGATGAAAGCAAAATACAGAAAATGAAAATCCAGCTATATGGAAAACAGCTCCCCAAAATAATGACCTTAAAACTTTACCAATAATATGACTATTATTTTCTCATTGCTGTGACAAAAGACCTGGCAAAAACAAATGAAGGAAGGGTTACAGTCCATCGTGATAGAGAAGGCATGGTGGCTGGAGCATGAAGCAGCTAGTCACATTGTGTTCATGGTCAGGAGATGAGTTTCAGCACCGATGGACTGGAGCTGCCCACAGTTACAGTGGGTCGTCCCACCTCATTTAATCTAGTCTAGAAACTCCCACAGACATGCTCAGAGACTTGTCTCCTCCATAAGTCTAGATCCTATCAAGTTGACAGTTGAGATTAACCATCACCGTGACCTAGGAACATGACTGGGACTATGGAGTGATTTATTGTTCAGAGAGAGGCAAATTGACAAACTCAAACTGTAATTTACTTATAGAAAGAAGAATTGATTAGCAAAGTAAATCCACACAGCTATTTGATCTTAAGACTCTGCCTGTTCATGTAAATTGTGCAAGGCACAGAATGCTATTTAAAGCGCTCTTCTGTATTCTGAAAATTACTAGAAATTGAAATAGCCTGGGAAATTAAAACTGCAACAATACCTAAGTACCAATTCCAACCAAGAAGATTATATTCAGTTACAAAAAAGAAAAGAAAGGAAAGGAAAGGAAAGGAAAGGAAAGGAAAGGAAAGGAAAGGAAAGGAAAGGAAAGGAAAGGAAAGGAAAGGAAAGGAAAGGAAAGGAAAGGAAAGGAAAGGAAAGGAAATCCCACCAGGGCTGAGGAGATGGCTATAGAATTGCTACCCAAGCATGATGACTTGAGTTTGGATCTCCATAACCAATATAAAGTTGGATGTGGTACATGCATCTGTAATCCCAGTGTCCCTACAGTGAGATCAGAGGCAGGGACAAGAGAATCTCTGTGGCCCCATTGGCCAGCTAGCCCTGTGATGTAATGCCAAAAATTAATAGACCCTCCCTCAAACAAGGTGGAATGTGAGGACCAGAAAACACCTGAGGTTTTCTTCTGCTCTCCACGAATGTGCCATGCATGTGCAAACCTGTACTCATGTACATGGATGAACACACACACACACATACAGGCAAATTTCTTAAAAGTCAATCTCAGAACTGCCCCCCCCAAAAAATATCACCCAAATCCTGAATCTCCAGCCCTTGTTTTTTCCCATGTTACGCCAATAGTGTTAGACATGTTCTGCGTATGATTTGCCTTTTATTCTGTTGTATATTCCTCAATCGGCAAGGGTAGTTTTCCCACTATCCCACACCATTATAAGCATATGCCAAAAATATCATATGAATTTTTATTGCTGTGGAAAACACAACACACCCAAGTTAACTTAATTATCAACTGAAATAAATCAAGCGGTGTTAACTTTCATGACCCAATGCAATTTAAATTTTGCCAATGTTAATTTGCTTTCAGATATCTCAAAGAAGGGAGGCATCTGCAGATAGTTAAAACGCAATTAAACTAAATTGATCAGAATTAACATTTGCACATTAAATATACTCCAACAAAGGTAGCCACTATCAAAGAGACTGCTCTCACCATAGTTGAAAAGAACCAGGTTTCCAAAGTTGAAAACAACCTTTGAGGTCATCTATTCTGTTATATTAAGACTCATAAAAGTTAGAAGTTAGACTAGATGGTAATACTTTACTGCTAAAGACATTTTGGTAGCAGGACACTGAAAAATCAAGCAGAAACTGAAATAGAAGCCTCTTCCCTGCTAGCTACCTGTCACAGTACTGTAAACTACTTGGGGAAAAGTTATCAATAGTCATAGCTCACAACTGACCAGCCAGGCAAGATGTGTCCACTGGTACAATAGCACCATGACTGTTATGGGAGTAACCTACTGCTCTCTGATTGGATTTGAAGCCTGCTTCACTGGAGAGAACTATGGCTGGGAAAGGAAGATAATACTACTGTTGTTTAGCTAAATGGCTATGTTGTACCCATCAGAATGCCCTCTAAATATTTATGTTTATGTCAATGTGCTAAGAATAAGTGACCATTGAGTGTTCAGTGCTAAAGGAGATAGTTCTAACACACCTTCACCCCAAAGACTCAGGGAGCATGGTGGAAGAGGCGTCAGGAAGAACATAAGAGCAAGAAGAAGGAGAAGAAGACTTTGGAACACTGTCTTCCAGATATAAAGTGGCCATTGTGTTCATGACCTCACAGTGGCTGTTACCTGCACAATACTGAGCTCAACACTCCACCATGACTGATGGAGGAGGAGGACAAAAAAAGCATCAAAATTCAAGATGAGTCCATTGATGCAAGAAACAAAAGAAAGTAATGGGAGGTGATTATGGTCAAAATGCATCATGTACATGTATAAAACTTGTCAACCCAAGTGCCTGTCAACTGATGAGTGGATGAACAAAATGTGGTATAAACATACAAGGAAATATTATTCAGCCTCAAAAGTAATGAAATTTAATATAACTTGCAATATGGATTGTGAAAAAATTATACTAAGCAAAATAGGATAAATATCAAGGAACAAATATTATATGATTCCACTCATAGGATGTATCTAGAATAAGCAAATTCACACAGGGAAACTATCAGCATTTACCCAGGCTGAGGGGAAGAGCAATGGGGAGCAATTGCTTGTTGGGTAGAGTTTCTGTTAAGGATGATGAGAAGGATTTAGAAGCAGACACTTGACCTCTTCTCAGTCTTTTAACTATGATCAACTATAGAGATAATGGTGATACCTGTACACCCATGTGGATGTGACCAGTGACACTGAACTCTACCCTCAAAATGCTTAGCATGGCAAATACTGTGTCATAGATTGTTAGCTCAATAAAAACTACAGAATTTAAAGTTTTTGTAGACAAACTAAGCCCATCTATATGGTCCTAGACACATCTCAATCCATCCAATTTTCAGTTTCTTCGTTTATAAAGTAAGAGTGATTAGCTCGGTTGTCAAGGCATGAAATCTTAGCAGGGCACTTACCTGGAACTTGTAAGTGGACAAAAAATAAATTCCATATGTAAATACAACTATTTGGCCAATTTATGGCTAAACATAGACATACGCAACACCAACGCCAAATCACCACCATCGTTATAAAAATAGAATAAAAAAATGTATTTATCATAAAGAGCAATAAAAATGTTTGAAGTGATCTTCAAGAGTGAGAAATTGCTAATAAAATCTATTTGAAAGTTGCTTTCCTTGGTATTACTTGTTATTAGCAAATCATTTGACTTTGCAACATCTGTTTCACATAGGTCAAATTAAAATTATAAAACGGGCAGCATAAAGAAAATTCTCTTTCCTGCTAGTCTGCATTTTTCATTTGTTTGCTTTTTATTCTTTCTTTCTGCTGTGGCTGATAGAGTTGAAACTGTATGATACGATTACAGCTTTACCCTGTTTTGAGATCCCTTGTGGCTTTGTTGCCAGCCCACAGCTGCCTTAATCTTCCCCAAGGGTTAGTGTAAAGATGACATATGGAAAACCACATTCGCCACCAGGATAAATAGAAGAATTCATACCTCGTTCAAATTTTAAGCGCTGATAAAGTTGAAACTGATCCACAGGCACCAAGCAGGCAATCTGAAATGAGAGACATTGGAGATGAGACTGCAGTCAGCACAGGCCCTGCATTGCTAGCCTTCTGAGAGTAATCTCCAGCTTTGTGTACAGCATCCTTCCTTCCAGTTGTTAGCAAACCTCCTTTTCTCTTCAGTGCTCATGCAGGAGCACATACAGCCAATCCCAGCTCACCCCATCTTCTGCTCAAGATCAATGACCACCTTCAGTGCATGGTCAGCAGCTACCAAGACCAGACAGCCAAATTTTAGGATTTGGACTTTCACACTATTGGTGCACATGTTATAAAAGATGTTCCTTCCTTCCATATAGGCAAGGCAGTTATAAAAGACCATAGTTGTATTAGGATCCATAAAAACTAAGGTCAAGTAGACAGTACCTTCATAATTCTTCAAACTTCACTTGGTGCCTAGGAAATGATATCTCCTAACCAATGTAAACTTCTAACAACAATTACTTCATGGAGCCTTCTTGTAAAACCCTCGACACATGGTAGAATATCACCAGATTACCTATAGACTTCAAACAAAAATCACACCAAAGATCTGCAAGTGAACAATGATTCATACCTAACCCAATGACATTTTAGATTCACTATTTTTAAATTACATTTCAAAGTCAGATACAAGAAAAGTGAGGTGCTGTTAACTATGACTGTAAACACATTAATTCCACTGATGTCAAGATATAGCCATACTATTGTTCAGAAAATAAAAGGATTTGTTATTAGCCTTCCAGAAATTTAACAAAGTAATGTAGGACAAAGTTTTAGTGTTAACAATTCCAACTTTAAGCCATTATAATATACATATATTAAACCATTGTAATATGCTATATTAAATCAATATAACATACATATCTTTTGGTATAAAATGTACTTAGATAAGAAACTCTCACTAACAAACAAAGTCTGCTTTGAGAAAACTGGAGAAAATGATGCAACTAAAATTGCAATTGACAAATATAATTCATTAAAAAGTTCATTCAATCGAATTATGTCCTTCAACAATAATCCCAAGTAGTTTATTTCATAAATTAATCTGACTAAGCTACAATGTATGAAAGACCACAAAATAAGCAAATTCAGTCCTCTTTGTCCCAAATAAAGTAGGGTAAAGACAAATCCAAGTATAAAACCATTTTTCTCCAAATATCTTCCCCAGTTGGAAGTAAAATGTTGTGTTTTCATCTATTGCCTTAAATCTAGACTTCTTAGCAATTCTCGTTTAAAAAAAATGGCAATTTTCTGTTACATAGATTTTTCATAAAATTCTTTTAGAGGTTATGATTGGACTGTTACAGTATTGAAAGCCAGCTTTGTTCATTTGTTAAAATATCCCAGCAAAACTTTCTTCAAAGACAAAGGTGTCACACTAAAATTCAGTGTTGGAGAGGAAGGTCCAGGCCTGGCCAACAGCACCCACAGGCAGGAAAACAGCTTCTTGATGCTGTCATAAGTCATGTGTGGAGGACAAGTGGCCAAGGTGACTTGAGGTTGAGGTCATCTGAACCCAGGAGACCTCAGTGACATTCCATGACGTTGTTGTACACCTCCTTGCCTCAAAAGCTAGTTGAGTCATGATTATAACAGCTAAGTCACAGTTTACTGAGAAAAGGCCAGCAGAAGGTAAGACCTTGAGACACAGAGGAAACACTAGTGAAAATGACAGAAACTGATACAATACAAAGTCGCCAATAGGGATGGATATTTAATTTTAAATTAAAAAGACAAATTCCCTTAGTGTACACATTATTGCCAACAGGGAAAGCATAGGCCGCTAAGGTTTTTTGGTTTTAACCAAGCTGGAATCTCAGTTATGATTTCACATAAGACAAAAAGGCTTATTATGGAATTAGGCCTTTACAAGATAAATCATTTTTTCCACAGAAATCTGCGCTATTAAAAAGTTATTACAACTCATTCTACCTGATCCTTCTGGAAAAAAGGGCCATGGCCAGAGCACACTGCTCTTCACCCTTAGACTTGCATCTTCGCCCTGGGCTCACTGAGAGCCTCGCATTCATGGACAAAGCCCTGGGCAGGACTTTTGAAGTGGTGCTCAAAAACAGGAGCAGATTCAGAGAGGATTTACACCTGACTGACTTTGTCACCTCTTGGATTTTGCATAGTAAGACTATGTTTCTAACATGTTTTGTCACACTTTGGGTTTTAGATAGGAGAAAGCTGAATCTGGTTAAAAAAAATAACAAATAATGCAAAGTATTAAATTACTGGTTCCATTGCCATTCAAAGAATCTATTTCTACGATAATAAACTGAAATATCTATTATAATGATAAAACCTGGAGACGGTTCTGTGGATAGAGTGCAGGCCATGCAAGTATGAGGACCAGAGTTGGGACCCCCAACACCCACATAATGTCACCCACATAATGGCTGCTGCTCCTATTCTAGTGCATAGGAGGCAGAAAGAGCGAACCACCAGGACAAGCCAGCTAGCAAACTAGCTGAAGCAGTCAGGTGAAAGATCCTACTTCAGTAAGATAAAGAGGAGTGTGATCAAGAAAGACGCCCACTGTCAACCTCTTGGCCTTCACACACACACACATATGTGTGCAACACTTAAAATAACTCTGGTAGGCTGGTTGCTGGAAGACTCTCAGGCTACAGGAGAAAGAGCTACGTGCAGTTGTTTGAGGAGTTTCACAAATGCTCTAAACCTGTCAAGCTTAACCTAGCAACCATGGAGATTACAGAGAGCAATCTTGCAGTATGCTGTTATCCTTTCTCGACCAGCAAAGATATTCAAGATCATCCAAAATCACACCAGAATGTCCTTTCTTAACTCTTATCTTGAAACAATTTTAGAATTTAAAACAAGTTGCAAAATTTAGGGCTAGGGAAAATTTAGGGCTCAGCAGTTAAAAGCACTTGTTTGCAAGGCCGCTGGCTTGAGTTCAATTCTCCAGCACCCACATTAAAGCCAGATGCTAAGTGCTCTGGATCCCTGATTCCAATACACTAAAGAAATGGGAGGTGGAGCCAGGAGAATTCTGAAGCTTGCGGGCCAGCTAGGTCAGCACACACAGAGAGGTAAAAAACAAGAGACCCTCAAACAAGGTTGAAGGACAGGACAAACATTTAAGTTTGTCTTTACACCTCCATTCACATGGAGGCACACACTTGCATATACTCACAAATATATTTTAAAAACTTCCAAAATTTGCATAAAGTTTTTAAAGCTCTTCCCTCAACTCCTTCTAATGATAACACCTTATCTAATCATTAAAAGGATCTAATTTAAATTGTATAATATAATTAAATTATCACCAGAACTTAATCAAATGTCACACATTGTCCCACTAATGTCTTTTTGTCAGGCTCATGCCTAATCCAACCTACGTACCATCTTGCAACTTGTTGCAGCGTGCCCTTGGCTTTCCGTGAGTTCCTCACTTTGCATGTTCCTCTATGACCTTCATGTGTTTTGACGAGTCCAGGCCAGCTATGGGTACAGTGTTTTTCGACTTGGATTTACCTGATGTTTTCACATGAGTATGGGGTTGTGCATTTTTGGTCAGACCATCAAGTGTGATTTGAGGGGCAATCATGAAGTAAACATGTTCATTCCTGATAAAAATAGTTTCTTTGATTAAGATGAAGTCGACCAGGTATCTCTATTCTTTGTAATTGATAAGTATCTTTGTAGAAAGTGTTTTAATTTAGGATATTTAAGATAAAGATAAGGGCTGGAGAGGTTGCTCAGTGTTTAAGACAGTTGCTTGCAATGCCTAATGACCCAGGTTTGAGTCCCTAGCACCTACATAAAGCCAGATACACAAAGTGGTGCATGCATCTGGAGTTTGTTTGCAGAAGTTGGAGGCTCTGGCATGCCTATTCTCTCTCTCTCTCTCTCTCTCTCTCTCTCTCTCTCTCTCTCTCTCTCTCTCTCTCTGTTTCTCTTTCTCCTCTCCCCTCTGTACTTTTGCAAATAAGAAAATAAAATTTTTTCCAGCTTTTTGCGGTAGGGCCTTGCTGTAGCCCAGGATGACCTGGAATTCACTATGTAATCTCAGGATGGCCTCAAACTCATGGTAATCCTACTTCTACCTCCCGACTGCTAGGATTAAAGGCATGTGCCACCAAATCTGGCCTGCCATGGCAATGAAAATATTTTTAAAAATAAAAAATAAGGACCAGACCTAAGTAGTTAAGGCATTTGCCTGTAAAGCCTGACAACCTGAGTTCAATTCCCCAGTACCCACATAAAGTCAGATGCACAAAGTGGTACAACTGGAGGTTTGTTTGCAGTGGCTAGAGGTACTGGTGCCCCCATTCTAGTTCTCTTTAATCCCATACCTTTAATCCCAGCACTGGGAAGGCCAAGGTAGGAGGATTACAGTGAGTTCAAGGCCAACCTGAGACTACATAGTGAATTCCAGGTCAGTCTGGGCTACAGCGAGACCCTACCTCAAACAAAATAAAAAAACATGTTTACAATAATAATTTCAATAATTAGAGAGATACGGTAAAGATCTTATTACTGGGTGAGCTTATAGCTGGGTGAGGTGATGCACGCCTTTAATTCCAGCACTTGGGAGGCAGAGGTAGGAGGATCATAGTGAGTTTGAGGCCACCCTGGGACTATACAGTGAATCGTGAATTCCAGGTCAACCTGGGCTACCTCAAGACAGACCCTACCTTGAAAAACAAACAAAACAAAAAGATCTTATTACTTAAAGAACACTTAGAAGATACATGGAAGTCAGAGAGTGCAGGCAGGGAACCTTTACAGGGTTCAGTGCATTATTCAAACTGGCTTCCTGTGGGGAACTTGAAGCACACAGACACCAATTCTAGGTGATCACACCATAATTGACATGTAGTTTTTCTGGCCATTATGCAAGTTCATGTAATCTGTATCTAGCCCTCCCATTGGGAGGTGGACTCCAGGGGGAAGCTGTGTAAAGCAGATTTTTGTACTGATCACATCGAGGAACTAGGGGAAGGCATATAACTGGAAACTATGTCATGGATGACAGCCCATTTCTTATATGAGAAAGTCCAACTTGTATTCAAAATGGATATTAAGGCAACATAAAATTATGATAATTCACTTCAGGAGGATACTTAAAGACTGCAAATCCCACTATGTGTATGTGTATGTGTGTGTACATGCATACACACACAAATAAATATATATGCCTATTATTTTTAGTTCCTACTGACAGGTTTTCACCAAAATATCAGTGTAGCATTCACTTAGTTATATTTTCTATTTTTCTTCACTTTCTACTTGGTAAAGAGAATTCTACTGCAAGGTTAGACGAAAGTCAGAAGTTCCTGTGTGCTTTGTATAGTAAGATGACTACAAATAACTATATCATGTACATTTCAAAAACTTAGAAGAAAAGATTTGAATATCTCCAACCATAAAGAAATGATGGATATAATTAACCTAATATAAACATCACAAAATGTAAACATGTATTGAAACATCATATAATGTGCATTAATATGTATAATTTTGTCAGGCATGATGGTACAAGCCTTTAATCTCAGTGCTTAGGAGGATAAGGCAGAAGGATCACAAATTCAAGGCCAGTGTATGCTATATACAGTGAGGCTTTGTGGAGAGACAGGGAAAGAAAGAGAAGAAGAAAAGGGAGAGGGAAGAAGGGAAGGAAGGGAGAAAGAGAAATAGAAAAAGGCAAATGAAGAAAATTAAAATATGTACAATTTTTATTTTATGTGCCAGTTAAAAATAAATTTACTTGAAAATAAAAATTAAACGAAGTAAATGGAAAAATTCCCTAGTAAGGAACAGCTATCACGTTTTTCCAACTTACTTGCTTATTCACTTTAAGCTTCTGTCAGTGTGTATGTCTTATTCAGTGGATTCTAGGCTTTTACTAGTCAGAGCCAAATTCAAGCAAAATTTTATTTCTGAGGTATCAAAGGACTGCTGCTTAGATTAAATACTAAAAAGCCCTTAGTTTGATTTAAAGTTATTTTTTGTCATATCTCCTTTGAATTTTGTTAATTTACCTGTTAAAGAGAAAAATCTTTCTCTTCATATCCAAACATGAAAGACATTTTTCCACTTTAACTAATCATTCTAGAAATTCTAAAAAAAAAAAAAATACTTCAATTCAAAGACACTAAGAACAATATCAGAACCGTAAAAACAAAAAGCTGAGGCTGGAGAGATGGCTGTGGTGTTTCAGTTTTGTTGTCAGCTTGACCTTTTTAGTACAATCTTGGATGAGTCTTTGATGTTGTTCACAGGAAGGCTTCCCTCTCAATGGGGGCAGGATGTAAGAAAGCTCAGGAGAGCTAGAAATGAACATCCTTTCCTGGGAGGTCATTGCAGGAAGGAAATTCCAGAGACTAGGGAAGCCATTAAGTCTGGGATAGGGTTGCAAGACCTGACCCTAAGGCTATATAAAGGGGAAAGAAATCTCTGTTTTCCCCTGCCTCCCTGGCTGCTGGTGCTGGTAGTATATCTCTTCATAAGTATTGGAATGAAGCTTCCTCAGTTTTCCAGCCTGGACTGAAGACCAGCAGCTCCTCAGGACGCCTTCAGGTCTTCATTGCTGGGTTGGGACTGCTGAGGCATCCACCACGTGGACTGAGTGGGCGACTGGTTCCTCTGCTCTCAGGCTTGCAGACTGAGATGGTGGGACTGCTGTGAGCTAATCCAGTAAATCACCTTTTTGTTTACTACACTTCATTCTGGTTGGTTCTGCTCCTCTAGAGAATCCTAACTAATACAATGGCCCAGTGGTTAAAGGAAGTTGCTTGCCAGCATGGGGTTCAATTCCCAAGCTACCCACATAATTCCATTGTAGCTGTAAGAGACCTTGCCTGTGTGTGTGTGTGTGTGTGTGTGTGTGTGCGCACGCGTACGTGTGTGCAAGTGTGTACATGAACACAAATAAACAAATTTTAATAATTCAAAAGGCATTAATTGGCTATAATCTTTGTTGCTTTCTGGTAGGAAATCAGGAGACTGCTGAGTCTCTGCTTTGCCACCCCATGCACAGCACATGAGGAGGAAGTCAGAGTGTGTACATGTGGGGTGCTGGAATAGTTAGACACATGGTTACCTGGGTATCTCCCACCTCCACAGCTAAGAAGAAGTGAGAAGTAGGACACACTGTATTTATCCCTGCTAAAGATGACCCTAGTACTGGGACAGGCATCAACACCCACGATATCACTAAACCTACTGAAAGACAGCAAGAGAAAGGGTTGGGGTGGAGCAGAGGGGAAGAGAAGAATGGAGGAGAGAAGGCAGCCTTCCCACGACAGACACATTTATGCAGAAGAAATGTGATTAAATAATGTGTATTGCTTTTGAATGAAGATACCAGTTGTCATCATAACAATCAAATAGTTAAAACAGAAATTAAAGTTAGGTCTCAGAAGCTACTGGCGATCAGTTTGTAAAATCAGGACAGAAGGGAAAGGAAGCCAAGATTTTATTTGGGCCTGGCCCTTTAAATCAGCTGATTTTGAAAATTAAAGAAACAGGTTGAACATAGCCAACTATAGATAAGTGCATTAGAGATGCAATTGACCATGAGTAGGTCATTATGACCTGTGTGTCAAACAAGGCTTAGGCAATTTCTCAGGTGCTGTGACTTGCAAAAATGAAGACAGGAGAAACAGTGCTTGCCTTATTATGTATAATCACAATAATATAGAAATGAGCACTATCTTTTATTTCAACATAGAAAACAAAAAGGGTTTCTCCTAACAGAGAAGAGGCACGTTCACTACCCATCTGAGTAAAACAAACCAGGCACAGTTTTGGGACGAAAGTATTTATTAAAGTAATATATCCAGGGGAAGCTCCATAAAGGTGAAAGAGGCTGGCCCCCTTTCTCAGATCCAAGCAGAGAGAGGAACCCATCACCAGCATCTCAAGCAAGCAAGCACATTCAACTCTCAAAAAGCAGGAACTCCAGGCTTGAAGTCAGACTTCTCTTTGCATATGTATAGCTGGAGTCCCAGACCTACCCTAGACACACCATAGGGCTGGACCCTAGGTGTGGCTAAGGTGACATACCCTCCAGCCAGGCACCTGAAGAAAACCTTTAATAACTCTTGAATCTATTGGGAGGGGGGCATCCATTAAAACTACAACAATGGCACAGAAACTTCATACTGCAAATGAGGCACTGGGCATAGCAAAGACACATGAACCAATACAAGATTTAAAACAAACCGTGCAGACATCAAACTCTAACTCAAGGTCTGATAGTAACCAGCCTCAGGAGTTCCAATTCTGCCCCTCCAGCTGGGTTGGCTACTCATAGTCCAGGAAAACCTTATCCAGTGCTAGCATCTCTGCTTGGCAGCCACCCCATACTCCTGGCATTTCACTAGGTCTCCACTGTAACCCATGGTTCATCCTCATGGCTCCATCAGACTTCTAGGCAGAAAATCCAACACACTTCCTTCAACTTCAACTTCAACACACTTCCTTTAACTGCCCATGGCCATTTTCAAAAACACAAAACTATGCTGCAAATCCAATGACCCGCTCTTCCAGCATCTGTTATACTCCATAATACCAGGTGGGCTACCAATTTGTTAATCCAGGAGGGAACAAAGAAAACCTTGAAGAGCAGGAAAACTTCAACATTCAGGCTCCTTACTTCAAAAGAGTCCACATTCTTCCTGCTGTCCCAATGCAGATCACCTGGTCTAATCTCATTGGTTGTAATCTTCAAACAATTGCAGCTGATTGGGCAACCATTTCTGCTCAAAGATTTCATTTCTTTCTGTGCCATCCCCATCTGCTCACAACAGTCCATTTCTCACAAATCAGCCCTGCACAAATTCTCAAGACACAGGTAGGCAGAATGCAGCAAGCCTCTCAGGAAAACTGCTTCTAAACCAATCCCGACAAAGTTCCTTCTCACCCTCGTAAGCCAAACTTTACAGTCCATAGTTCTTACTGTGTTCAAGGTCTTTCCAACTCTGGCCAGAATACTTACAGCACTGCAAGGCATCTCTTAGGCCAAGGTTTCAAATCCATCCATATTCTTCCTCCTGCATATCAGTTGCAAAAGGCCAAAGCCATGGTATCAGGGTTCTAGCAGCAAGAACCATCCCCACTCTCTGGTACCAAAGCTGTATAGTCAGCTTTCAGGACAGAGATAGCTGCATTTGACTACCCAGAACCTTCATAAAAAATCAGGCCACACACACCTATAACCCCAGTCCATGGGTAGCTGGGGGGGGGGGCATCAGAGACCAGAACGGCTAAAGCTTGCTGACAAAGAACCCAACCAAAAGTGGCTTGTGTGAGGCATGGGTTTATTTTGGCTTACAGACTCAAGGATTAGCTCCATGATGGCTGGAAAAATGATGGCATGAGCAGGTGGACATCACCCCTGCCACACCACTGCAAACAGTGGCAGGAAGCTGTGCCAAAAAGTGGCAAGGGGAAGCTGGCTATAACCCCCAAAATCTCACCTCCAACATCATACCTCCAACAATGTTCCAATTCCAAAACTGCCATGAGCTTGGGATCAAGCATTCAGAACACATACATTTGTGGGGGACACCTGGATCAAACCATCACAAAAATAAATACCACACAGAGATGAGCTGACTGGCTGTGCACCTTCCTTTCTGTCATCAAGATTTTGTCATCTAGAGTCATTGAGATAATATATGCCTCACAGTCTATGCAGTTTTGAATGTGTCATAGTGGAGCTCATTCTTATGTGTTTAAATGGACTCCATCTCCATGACTGTTTCTTCCTTCCACTTAAAAAAAAACTGTTTAATTATACAGGTAACACATAAACATACATGTTACAAATGGTTCTGTTGTTGCTGGGGAAGCTTTGTGTGTGCGTGCTTTCCTGCACAATCTAGCTCACGAGCTTGGCTGTGCTCCAGCTGTCTGTCTTTTTCAATCTTCCAAATTGGCTCAGCAGTGGCTCTGCTGCTTCTCGTTTATCTGTTGAGAACAGTCTCGTTAGTGAAGCATTTAGTGCCTGGTGCAAGCCCTGTTTGCTTTCATCGGAAACAGTAGGATATAGCTTCCCTTTCAGTGTCAGGAAGCTTGACTTGAGGCTACAGGTGACCCCTCTGGGAGCCAGGGAAAAGTCAGACTTTCCTCCCTTGCATCATTCAGGACTTTGAACTGTTGCTCTGCAGGGCTTTTCCAATATACTGGATCCAGGAACCTTGTCCAACATGGAATTAGGAAGGCAGGACACAGATTGTTATTTCTGATAGCACTACTTCAAGCAAAGTCTTGTTTAAAAGGCATCATCTAGTCTAAGCAGTTGCCTGCAGTGCTGAGGAAGTAGATCCCCGGGCCTGTTTGGGAGCCGGAACCCTTGTCTGGATGGTGTGACATTAAAGTGAAGTGCAGAACCCATTCTACCGGGCTTGCATTGGCATGGCCCAAGACATTCAACTTCTTCTAACTGCTGTCAGGCAGGTGAGGGCAGGTAGAGCCTCTCATCCACCGAGCCTGAGGCCCTGAAGCAGCTATTACTTCCAGGGCCACAGAACATGCCAGAGGAATGGTGGGAACAGCTGCCTTTTCCAAGAACAGGGCCTTGGAATTTCTGTAGAAAGTGATTTAGAGCTGAGTTTGGAGGCTTGGGGGGTTGAGGGGTGGGAGAGTGCTGAGGAATCCGAGGCTACTTTTGCAAAACTAGATAGTTTTAGCTTAGAGTGTGTTTATTTAGAGTGGCTCTGGCACAGGCAGCTGGAGCTATGGGACCCAGACATTGCCCTACGTCACCCTTATACTGCCTGTCCTTGTCATCTCTTCTTTAACACCTTTCCTTCCCATCCTCGGGGTGGGAAGATTGAGCAGAAGAAAGATGAGGATGGCCCAGGCAGGTGAGCTATTCCCACAAGTGCCCTGTAAAGATCCGAATAGGAGGATCAACTGTGACCTAGTGACCTACTGTGGTGTGTGCAGCTGGAGAACAGTTAAACTTCGGAGGTGGCAAGGGACAAAGGAATGTGGCAGACCCGAGTTAATAGATGTTTTTGAGTAAATCAAACCTACTCAAGTCTCCTGAACTAAGGACTAGATATCAAATCCCCTTCCCAGACGAGATGAGTGGGGACTGGAATCCAGAACCAGGGGGATCCCTGTCTATTCTTGTTTCACAGGTTCTGCAGACCCATCAGTGTGCCCTAACCCTAACCCTATCCCTAAAACAGCTAGATTTTGTTGGATAGCAACTTTACAACTTCATTTTGAGATGTATTTAAAACTTTATGTAAGTGGAGAGTAAGATCTCTAAGATTTTTCTAATCTTAGGAGTGTGGCTATGACAGCCATAATGTTTTTTGTTTGTTTGTTTGTTTGTTTGTTTGTATTGTGTCTCAGTTAAAAGACTTGGAGAGCTGGGGAGATGGCTTAGTGGTCATGGTGTTTGCCTGCAAAACAGAAGGACCAGAGTTCGATTCCCTAGTTCTCACATAAAGCCATATGCACAGGTGGCTCATGTGTCTGGAGTATGTTTGCTGTGGCTGGAGGTCCTGGTGTGTCCATTCATTCTCTTTGTCTGCCTCTTTCTCACACTCTCTCTCAAATCAATCTATAAAATGTTTTTTTTAAAAAAAAAGATATTGGATTCCGAGGATGTTTGAATATCATCAGGACTGATTGAAATGTGTGGGGTCTTTTGGAATTGAACTGAATGCATTACATGTTACATCATGTATGGTTGTCATTTTATGGGGGCCAGGGGTGATGGATTAGTGGTTTGATTCAGGTGTCCCCCATAAACTTAAACTGTTCTGAGTGCTTGATCCCCAGCTGATGGCAGTTTTGGAATCGGAACCTTGTTGGAACATTATATTAAAACCAAACAAACATTATGAGTTTGTTTGGTTTTAATATAGTCATTAAGTGAAATTACTTTTAAAAGAGAAGTAAATAAGCAGAACAAGATGCAGGAAAGGATAGATGAGAATGTATGTAGTGAGAAAAGAGAGAGCAAAGGTCTATTCTAGAAAACTGTGAGAATCCATGTCCCATTTTCTCCACACGTCCAAACCCATTAGCCCTAACTTAATTCAACATCTGAGGTATAAATAGTTAACAGTCGCATGTATGGAAAAGTCTAGGCAACACTATGCCAGCAGGCCTTCTGTCCAGAGGTGCACACAAATGCTATGAAATACTTTAAAATAATTATTGGATAACATAACTGAAGAACTGAGCATTTATATTTTACATATTAATCTACAGTTAAATAGCCATATATGATTACCAACTGCTAAACTGGACAGCCAGGTCTAGATTAATTACATAGGTTGCTTTGAAACGTCACCAAACCAGTCATGTAGTTTGCTAGATTTTTGCATTCAGAAATTAAGATTCCATACCAGATCTAGCTCTTGCTCAATGCTCCATCTCTTGACTTGCACATTGAAAATTATCTGACTCCTGGTCTAGTTGATGTCTCTCTGCTAGGTCAGAAGCTCCACCAGGGTGGGACTAGGTTGCCTTATCCACTCAGTCCCAGCACCAGAACAGAGTCCACATCTCTACTAACACTCGAACCAGCCAGACAACATATAAATAAGTTGGACAGGAACTTCTGTCCTGAGAGAATTCTGCACAGAAAGATGTTCTTAAATACTTGGGTCTCATTTTAAGAACAGTTCTAAGGTACACACATGCAATAGTGCTTCTGGGTGACTGACTTCCTCCCCTTTTACTTTCCTCATCCCCTGCAAAAGCAAACAATAGTCCTCATGACAGAATGCACATCTTCAATGTTATTTTTCTACTTAAAATTAGATTCACCATGTGCTCAAGCTGAATTTATTCTAAATCACTAGATACCCTTCTGTGCTTCCCTAGAAAGTGACTTCTGTCTCACCGGTCTCACTCAGTAGAAATTACATAAAGTAAACATAGGATGACTCCGTGTTGGGTCAGAAATCATCTATAGCATCTTCCTGACTGCTTTTCTTACAAAACAAACAACATAGAAAAGTTTACAAAGCACATATTCATACACGTATACATGTGTATTTATATGCCTACACATATGCATATTTATATCCATGGACACTACTGATCATGCGTCTCATTATCAATCCTTCATTACATATTCTATCTACTCTTAAATCCATGTAATGGTGGTTACAAAGTACTGGTTTATAATTCTAGCTCTTCTTTCTAGAGAGTATGTTGGGGTAAGTTACTGAAACTTTCTGAGCCTGGGCCTCAGCTGCCATATATGAAATGGGCACCAACTTTCATAAGGGTTGTCAGGAGAATTATATAGGACATGGGCCAAGAAAGCAACTGGAATAATGCCCAGTGCCAAGCAGTGTCCTGTGTTTACTGAACAGGAAACATTTCATTTGCTTTCTGCGACCCTTTTGGAGGTGTACAGACTTTATTAGACAAAAGTTTATTATATTCTGATTCAAGTGAGCAGGGACTGAAGACTCACAGGCAGGTTTCAGGGCAAACCAATCATCAGAGATGGAATAAACAAAAAGATGAAGTAAACTACAGCCTTAGGAAATTGGAAAACTTGCTCAAAAAACAAAGACATATCTAATGCCTGATGCCTGATGTAGACCAAATAGAAAGCCTTTCTCTGCTCTTTGGAAACGGTTCAACTCAGGTTACCTCTGTAGAAGGCTACCAATATGGAATGAATAAACTACTGTTGAATTCCAATCTTCTCTATATTTCATGACTGACTAATCCATGGTCTAATTATCTTTAAAGGTTTCAAAGGTCACAAGCTCACTCATTCTCAACCTCGTGTTTAATCAATTTCATTTCTAGCATATTTGCCTATTTTAGCCCTTCTTCAATGGAAGACAGCACATATAAACAGACCCGAGATAGATGGCAGTGCTCAAAGTTTGTATAAAGAATCCAGCGCGATGTAGCAATAAAGCACTCCTTTAAAAAGTTAACCTCCGTGTTGTGTTGCTGGACTCCCTAGTAGGGAAATACTTAGAAGAGTCACGATCCTAATAAAGAACATCAACAGGAAGGAAGGGATGAGTGTGGCGTACATCCATACCTCAGCGTCCTCCAGGGTCCCATGTTTTAGGCACACCATGTCAGGGCAAGTGATGGGAGACCCACAGCCTTCTCGGATTGCCAGCTGAATATACTGTTTCAGGCACTATAGGGGGGAAAAAAGGCAGGCATTTTAGATGCTGTGCCCATCACAGTAGCACCAAAGTTACATACCAGAGCCACCACGGCCTCTTCCTTAATTGGCTGTCCTGGGGTTCTTGTACTCGGGAAACATAAGTTATCGCAAGTGTGAACACTAAAGAGCCATCACTTTGGAAAGAATGCAGAGACAGGCAATTAATTATGTCTAACTTCACCCTGAGAGTTTATTCAAGTCAAATTTCCATATGCTCACTGTTTGTCCACCATAGATTGGGGTTGGGGGAGTAAAACTTTTGTATTCATAGCCAAGGCCATTATACTTTTTAACTTGTATGATTTTCCAATTCCATTTCTATCTAATAGATCTCTCCCTTTAAGTTTGCCTAAATGTAGAATGGCACTTTTGTTACCCTGACACTAAGCTACCCAAACAGAATGAAACTACCATTAACGAGTGGCTTGCACAGTAACAGGTTGAAAGGCAGAACACCCAGTTTGGGGAAGTTGGATGACTTCTTGCTGACTGGGGATAGCAAAGACAATTTTGAAAATCATGACTGTCCCCAAAACAGAGGCTTTGGTGGATGCCACATTGAAAAGAGTTTTGTTTCATATATATATATATATATATATATATATATATATATATATATATATATATATATGATTGTACTGGAGTCCCACTTCATGGGAGGGGAGACATACCTGGTGCTGAAAACACAGTCAAAAGCCTTTGGCTATGGAGGTCATAGGCCCTCGGGGATAGCCACTACTGTTGTCTAGCTAAATGTATATAATATGCCCAGCAAACTGCCCTCTAAACACTTATGTTTATGCCTATATATTAATGCTATTCTCACTTTTGGTTAGAGAAGCTCCTCTTTTCAGAAGGCAGTGACCACTAGGGTGACTCAAAATTCACCATAATGCTAAGAAGTAGCAGTGGAGTGTTCAGCACTAAGTGAGACATCTCTGTCACACCCTCCAAGGCTCAGGGTCCACTGTGGAAGAGATGTCAGAAGAATGTGACAGCCAAAGAAAGGGGAGGAATGGTTACAATGCTGTCTTCCAAACACACAATGGCCTGAATATTCATGACCTCACAGTACCTGACACTACCTACACAAGACCTTCAAAATAGGAGAGAAAAAATGATGACATCAAATTGGAAGAGAGACTAGATAGAAAGAAGAAGAGATTCAATGGAGGGTGAATTTGGAAAGGGAAAATGAGAGTGGTGGGAGGGAATGATGGATTATTTTTTATACTTATGGAAGTTGTCAATAAAGAATTTTTTAAGTTAAACGCCCTGACAGATGTTTTAAATAAGGAATTTAAGCATCTTCTGGTTCTGATATTCTTGGGGAGTCTTTCAACCATTTCCCTGCAGACACCACCAGACCACTGCAGTTCCAGCCAATAAAACTCAGAAATCCAAACTATGGCTCTTCAATTTCTACTAATTGGATTGTAATTTCTATATTCATGATAAAAAAGTCAAGCTCAAATGTTTTAGTATACCATAACAAAAACACATACTCTAGATGACTCTTATAAACCAATGGTTACGTAGAGTTGAGTTTAGATTTTCCAAAGGTCTACATGTATCAGCTCGTAACATGAGAAGCACCGCCTTGTGTCATTACATTAACCATTAAGTAACTCTATGGACAGAATGTTGTTGGCAAAATTGTGAAATCTCTAGCTTTTCATTCACTGGTTATCACTCTTTTTTTTCTATTATATAACATTTAAAATGTGTTTGTCTGACTGAAATGATAGGTATAATGATGGATCAATAACTAAGGCCAACAAATTAAGTCACATTTGTATCTCTTCAAGTACTCAACAGTTCTCTTCATTTCATCCATCACAGCAAAAGCTAGAAAGGGTCTGGAGAGATTGCTTAGTGGTTAAGGCACTTGCCTGCAAAGCAAAAAGACCCTGGTTCGATTCCCCAGTATCCACTTAAAGCCAGATGTACAAAGTGGCACATGCCATCTGGAGTTTGTTTTGCAGTGGCTCGAGGCCCTGCCAGGCACATCCCTCCTCTCTTTCTCTTTCTCTCTCTCTCTCACATACACATACACACTCTCTCTTTTTTCTCATTCTACTTGCAAATAAATAAAAATATTTCTAAAAACCTAGAAAGAATCCATCATATAGTGAATTTTTATTAAATGGGATACTGTAAAATCACAAAAAGATTTTCAAGTGATACTTAAGACATAGGAAAATGCTCAGTAAACTGAAGAATAAAAGTTTCAGGGAGTTGACATCCACTCAAGTCGCTCTTCCCCTATGACTGACCTTCCTATAGACGCCAGATCTCAAATTTCACTTTCTTGTTCAAGAAATGGGTGAACAATTACTTGCTCTAAGTCAGATTTACTGTGGCAAATACGGTCTCCAGTCCTGAGAGCAGTTGTCCATAGATGAAATGTGGGAAGAACTTCACAGGCAGCCAAACTCAGAGGAACAGGTCAATGGCTCACACAAAGGGTGTCATATCCAAGGACAGGTAAACTGGCTGTGTGGAGAGGCCTGTCCACTGCTCTACACCTAGAGACCTCCCAGCCTTCATGAGCTACATGGTTCCAGAAATGCTGCCTTCACACTCTCCTCAAGATGCCGCTCACAGAAAGTGAGGTAAACACATTCTCAGGATCAAGGGGAAGATGTTTGGAAAACAAAGTGAACAGTGGTACAATGACCTACAGATCCCTATCAGCTGGGACCAGGTAAAAATAGGAAAATGACTCTCCCTAGGACCCAGACTTACTGTGCTCTTAATTTTTAAAATAGGAACAATGATACCTCTTATGGTTAACTCATAAGATGTTAATACATACACACACCTAAAACCTTATCTATATTATCCCTTGTAAATTTATGAACTGCAGTCTTAAGCCATATTTTTACTAGGTACCTTGGATTTAGACTTTCCACCAAAAACATTGTGGAGAACTACTCATCCTTTGGACTTCTAAGAAATCCTTTCTCCATTACCTGCAGGGGACCAGTTAAACCACCTAGGGGTGGAGAAGCTGTGTAGACAGAACAGAAATGTATAACACCACATTTTATAAACATCCAGGCAAGCTGCTTCTTAGGAATTTGGGGGGGCTATAGAGAAAGTTTACTGTTGAATAGGAAGTAGAGATACTATGTGAGCCTTAGTAGGAAAAAAATCCTTCATTGTTTTAAACTGCAAATTTGTAAAGCTAAAATATTAAGCCTCCCCAATAACTTATGATGGGTATTCCGTTTGCTAATGCAGTGTTCACAGGTGTTCTGAAAACCACAGTACATTGACCTAATGAATTCTAAAGCTTCCAGAAGCACTCTCATGTCTGCAAACAATGTGAGGCATGATTTGAGGAGAGAAGGTATAGCTACACACACTGGCTACAGAGTTTAAGGACGCGTACTTTCTGGCTTTGTTCTAAAAGCACTTGATGGCAATAGGGATTTGTAAGTACACGTTGTTAAGTAATTTCAGAGCCCAGGCACTTGCCGTGCCATCACTGTGGGCATGCGTTTCCACTCAAAAGCAGAGGGAAAACAATGAGTCATCGCTACTGCTTCTTACTGAACTTTTTCAAGTATCTCAGGTTCATTATATGCCTTCCATTAGCTTTCACGAAAAAACTTGACTCCAAACCTCCTCTCTTTATCAATATCCCTGGCTAATGAAGCACAAAAGAACTGTAAACATTTACATGCCTCCCATGCACGTTATATAAGCCAAACATGGGTAAATGACTAACAATTCTAGAGAAAGAAAATTGTATAAAGATAAACATACAAAGCCATTTGTCATGGTTTGATCCAGGTATCCCCCACAAACAAATGAATGTGTTCTGATAGATCGATCCTCAGCTGATGGCAATTCGGGAATTAGAACCTCAGTAGAGCTGTGTTGTTGGGGCGGGCTTATGGGGGTTATAAGCCAGCTCCCCCTTGCCAGTATTTGGCACACCTTCCTGCCGCTGTTTGCAGTGCTGTGGTAGAGGTGATGTCCAGCCCTCTGCTCATGCCATCACTTTCCCTGCCAGGATGGAGTCTCCCCTTGAGTCCGTAAGCCTAATAAACCCATTCCTCCACAAGCCGCTTTTGTTTGGGTTCTTCCTGCGCAGCAACTAGAAAGCTGACCACAACACATTCTTGAGTCACATTTTGAAAATTACATTTCATTAAATTACATTACATAAATATTACATGTTTCTTAATGGCTAACAAACTAAGGAAAATACTTCAAAAAGAGTATTTTCAGTAGCCTTAGAAAGAAACTTTCTTTTTAGTCACTATTTTACTCTATTGGTTTGGCAGAATATAGACCCATAGAGGTCACAAAGATTGTCCGTGTAACCCACTCAACAACCCTTGAGGATGTAGATGGGAGGCAATCAAACATTTGACCACCAATGACTGGCGAGCCACATGGCTTGTATTGTTTCTTCCAGCTCTGAGAACCTGCCAATGACTTCAACGGAATTTTTCAAGGGGTTTCTCCTAGACCCCTTTACAAGGGTCTTAGTTCTCTGTCAAAGGATATGGCATTCTCCATAAGGTATTCCCATCTAGTATAGGGTACGTGGCAACAAAAAGGGTCACAAAGTCAGAACAAAGCTCCAATCTTCCCACCCAAGAACCAGCCATAAGGGCAGACAGTACAAGTACACACACATATACATTTCTCATTTGTTGTTTGCTACACTGCTGCTCATTCTCTATCACCAGATCATACCTTTCTGACAGGTGAACTCCCCACAGAAAACAAAGCACTGCCACGGAGAGTGAGGGAACTGGACATCAATGGTTGACACTACATGTGGGACCAGTTACTAACCTCTCTAGCGACAGCATTCACCGGCAAAATTGGACACTACCACCTGCCTTCCTGCTCTCAGGGAAATGGAAACCTGAATCTAACACTTAGCAGCTTTGTAGCAGAACTCCTCAAGCTCTGACCGCAGAAACACATGAACTAACCTTCACATGCATCTTCCCTTCCAGATATGCAGAAGCCAAATAGTCTCTCATTCTGCCCATCAGGACATTTAGCTTTGCATTGCTCATTTCATTTCCTATGACTGAAATTTTTCTAGAAGGTCCTTCATCAGTTAAAAGTGTTCAAATATAATTTTAAAAATATTTTTAAGAAATAAGAACAAGTCCTTGCTTACAGGATGTATGCTGCCTTGTTTTCTTAAATCCACAATCAAGCATTTAAGGAAGCTGTCTGCTTCCTAAAGCCCATCCCAGTTTCTCATTACAATTTAACCGGCAGGGCTATCGAAAACCGACGGGGACTTACAAGGCTTAGAATCACAAATAAATGTTTCTTTCAAGTTGCTTAGATTTAGAAGAAAACCATTATCCTTGGCTCCAATTTCAAACTCCACAGGCAAAGTATGTCCCAAAACTAGCCAGGGCATTTTGAGTGTCTTTAGTGACCACAGTACCTTCCTCACCCTCTCCAGGCATCTACTCCACAGAACACCCTCCTGTGATGATTAGGTTTTGTTGTCAACTTGATCTTTTTAATTATCTCTGGTGGGTCTCTGAGGTTATTTATAGGAAGGCGGCCCCCTCAGTAGAGGGCAGGGTGTAAGAAGACTCTAGGAAACTAGAAACAAACTTTTCCTGCCTGGAAGGGCAGTGCAGGAGGGAGATTTCAGAGATAATGAGTCAACAAATCTGGGATAGGGTTGCAAGACCCCACCCTAAGGCTACATAAAGGGGGAGAAAATCTCCTCTCTAACCCCCCACCAGTGTGTGCCCCCCTGTCTGTTTGCTGTTTGCTGGTGTGTGGTATTGGTGATGGGTTTCTCTCTCTGCTTGGACCTGTGAAAGGGGACCAGCCTCTTTTGCCATTATGGAACTTCCCCGGAATCTGTAGCTTCAATAAATCCTTTCCTCCCATAACTGCCTGGTTTGGGGGTTCATCCGGCAGTGTGTGGCTGACAAGGACAGCTCCTTACCCTCTCTAGCCTTCTATTTCACACAGTACCTTCCACACAGCAGTCAGCTGTTTCCTTCCATTACTGTATGCTTTATTTTTCTGTCCAAAACTCTCTAATAAATTTGCACCTTATTTAGATGATTTAAACTCCTTACCATGGCTTACACAGTTCTGCTCAGGCCTTTTGCCCACCACATTTTACTTTACACTGACAACACAGGCTCTCTCGTTTTTCAATATGCTAAGAAGAATCCTGTCCCGAGGCCCTGCTTGGCACTTGTACTTCCCGTCACTGGAAGGCTTTTCTTCCAGGTGGCTCACACTCAGTTCACTCAAAGCTCTGGTCTATGGTGCCCTGTCAGAAAGACCCTCCCAGATAGGAAGGTAAATCTTTTCCTGCCTCAACAGGTGTCTCTACCTGGCTTCTTTCCTCACCACTCTTTAATATCACTTACTGGCTCATCTGCTTGGCCTGGACTTTGCCTTCTTAGTCAGACTTACTAAGTGGCCAAGTCCTACCAACCTCACTTCTTATCTGTTAACTAGGACCTCTCTTGTGGTGTCTTCTGCCCTCACCTCTCCTGCCTGGGCTTCTCAGCCCAATTGTGAGGCTGTTTCTGCTTCTTCTGTTTGATTCTCTCCACAGTAGGCAAAAGGAACTTCGTAACAAACATAGACCTGATGTGTCTCTGTGCTGCTTAAATTCCTTGCATGATCACAAGCACACTCACTTCCTTTGTAACACAGTTATTGTGACTATTGCTATATTATTAATTAAATATTAATTATTGAATAATAATATTCAATATTACTGACTTATGATTATCATTAATTATTATTATTACTATATTATAAGTAATTATTTTCTGCTTGGATGTATAGAAGTAAGCTTAGAGCTGCTTATAATTACATATCCTCAAAAAGTATCCTTGCCAATCATCCCCCCTTCCAACAGTACCAGAAAGTCCAGTCTTGAATTTGTTTTTACTATTTTAAGTGGTACAGGGTTTCCTTATGGAATTTTCATATACAAGTCATTATACTGTGTTCACATTTGTTGCTTCCTTACTCGCCCACCCTGTCCTCTTCTTCCCCCCAAATGGTCCCCTTTTCCACTTTTAAGACACACGGATTCCATTGCCCTCTCTTTTTTTCCACTCTCCACTTCCTTAAGATCTCTGGTCCCCTCTCATAATCCTCTACTTTCATGACCTACCCACACAGACACACACAAATTCACAAATCTAGACTGCAGATGAGAAAAAACATGCCAGCCTTTATATTTATTTGATCAAACCTTTGTCTCTAGAATGCTTCTCTCCTTGCTACTCACAAGGAATTAGCGTGGCGAACATAGTAGAGCAGTTTAGTCAGAGACAGGAGCGATTCCCTAGCAGAGGACCGTGACCTCATAAAAAGATCTAGGCCAGAGCTGGGCGTGGTGGCGCATGCCTTGAATCCCAACACTCAGGAGGCAGAGGTAGGAGGATTGCTATGAGTTCGAGGATAGCCTGAGACCACAATTCCAGGTCAGCCTGGGCTAGAGCGAGACACTACCTCGAAAAAACAAAAAAAAAAAATCTAGGCCAGATAGGTGTTTATGAACAAGAAATACTGAAAACTATTGCGGAGCCATTGAGAAGGTGTCACAGTCAGCCACACGCTGCTGGGATGAATCTTCAAACCAGGCACAATTTGGGAAAGTAAAGTATTAATTGAAACTAGATTGAGGGAAGTTCTATAACAGCCAAAGAGGCTGGCCCTCTTTCACAGGTCCGAGCAGAGAGAAAAACCCATCACCTACAACACACACACAAAACAGCCAACAGGCAGGAGAGCTAAGGAGAGAAACTCTTCCCTTTTATATAGCCTTAGGGTGGGGTCTTAGAATCCTCCCCCAGACTTAATGGCTTCCTGGGTCTCTGGAATTTCCTTCCTGTACTGCCTACAACAGGAAAGGATGTTTACTTCCAGCTTCTTTGAGTTTCTTTACATCCCGCCCCTTGTTGAGAAGCTGCCTTCCTGTAAACATCCTCAGAGACCCACCAAAGATAATTAAAAAGATCAAGTTGACAACAAAACCTAACCATCACAAAAGGGAAGGGTGGCATTCAGGGTAGATGGAAAAGGAGTTTGTCAGGAGGAGGACTTGAACCTTAACTGCCCACCTGCCTGCCACCCAACTCCGTGACAGTGCTTTTGAAACTCCAATGTCCATTCAAAGCACGTGAGGAGCCTGTGAAAACCATAGATTCTGATACAGCAGACGTGTGATGGGGCCTGAGCTGCCACCTCTTAGGGGTTCCTTGATGATACTAGCACAGACCACACTTGAGGACCAAGACATCCATACTTACATAGTTTTATGGAGGTTATTTCAAATAGCATACAATCCACCCATCTAGAGTAAATAATCCACTACACTTCAAAGTGTCCATAGTGAGCAATCATCACCAGACGTAACTCTAGCACATTACGTTCATTAGTACTTACTCCCCACTTCCCACTGCTATAGTTTGGGTGTTGAATGTCCCTTGGAGGTCTTAAAGCTTGGTCCCCAGGAGGTGGAAGTGGAAGTACTTATGTCATTGTTAGTGTACCCTCAAAGGGGATTGTGGGATCATGGTCTCATCGTTCTCTCTGTTCCCTGGCTCATACTGTAAATACCTCTACAGCACCTCCCCAGGCCCCTTACCAGAGATGGAAAGCAATGTCACATGATCTTGGACCTAACCATCCAGAATTGGGAAATAAATAAATCTTTTCTATTTGTTAAGCTAGCTTCAGGTATTTTGTTGTAAACTCTGTCATTTTGTTATGTGACAGAAAGTTGATAAACACACCTCTAGCCTGATCCTCCACAACCCAGCCCAGCTAATCACCAACCTACTTCCTTTATTGATGGATTTTCCTTGTATGCACGTTCCATGTAAATTAAATCATCTGAACAATATTAAATCTTTAAATTCAGAAAGAGGGAGAATCTTGCCACTTATTAAGTCTTTTTATTCGTCACTAATGTGGTATAGTTTTCATTGTTTAATCTTTGTGTGTGGGGGGGGTGCATGTGTGCCCCAACACACGTGTGGAGGTCAGAGGACAAACTTGGGTCTTGGTCCTTGTATTGTACATTGTTTGAGGCAGGGTCACTTGTTGTTTACTGCTACATTTGCCAGGCTAGCTGGCCTTTGAGCTTCTGGGGATTCTCCTGTCTCCACCTCCCATCTCAGTGCAGAATGCTGGGATTTCAGACGTGCACTACTGAGCCTGGCTTTACATGGGTTCTGTGTATCTAATCTCAGGTCATCAAGCTTGTGTGCAAAGCACATTCACCTGAAAAGCCATCTTCCCAGCCCTATTTTGCATGTTTTATTAAATCTATTTCTAAGCCTTTTGTTCATTTTTATGCTATTATAAATGGGGTTTTTTTCATAATTCTTTGTATATTGACCTTACATTTTATAACCTTGATAAACTGGCATTAGTATTTTTAAATACTAAGTGATTCCAAAGTGCAACTGCCCTAGTCTGTTCCACATTGTTAGAACAAACATCCAAACCAGAAAAAGTTTATGGAAGGGAGACATCTATCTCACCTTACAGATGCAGGGAAGGTCTCATCAATGGCAGAAGAAGCTGCTTACTTCCACTCATCCAAGCAGAAAAGAACAAGTGCAATAAACAAAACCCAACACCAGCAAACACCAAAAAGCAGCAAGAATGAACTGGCAGCAAGCAGGAACCCCAAGCTCAGACCTCTGCATACCCTTGGGCTGGAATTCACACCCCCTGTAGCAGGAAGGAGTCTGTCTCCTTGGTGGCGGAAGCTGCTGGAGACTTTAGCAGGAAGCTCAACCTTGACAAAATATAACTGAGGCTGTGGGGACGTACATTCAAACTACCATAGCAACCATGATTGAGAGCCATGTGTCACACACACACACCCTTCAGTTCTTTCCAGAGAAGAGATTTTCTTTTTTTTTTAATATTTTATTTATTCATTTTCAAGCAGAGAGATACAGGAGATAGATGATGAGTGAGAGAGAGAGAGAGAGCACCAAGGCCTCCACCTTGTGGGTCTGGCCTATGTGGGTACTGGGGAATTGAACCGGGGGCCTTATGCACTGGAGGCAAGTGCCTTAACTGCTGAGCCATATCTCCAGCCCTAGAGAAGAGACTTTCATGCCTATCGTCATTGCTTCTTTCTCTAAGTAATATTTTCTGGCATGAACTCCAGGAAAAAAAAAGAGTCCTTTCTAACTAACGTTCCCACAGAAAAAACATACGTTCACCTAGTTACAAAGGAAATAGTGATGGAGTTCAAATAATTACATCTGCAAAATTTAAAACTCTGAGATTCTTTAAATATTTTTCCCTAGAAAAGTGTGGCTACTTTTACCGGAAAAGAAAACAAAGGTCTACCTGTTGAATTTAAGAACAGTCATTCAATATGGGAGATTAAATCTGGGCTCCAATCAAAAGTATCTCCAGTTCTCACCAACCAAGAGCAATCAAACGCTTCTATCTTTATCACAAGTGATCATGAAATACCTAAATTAAGATGCTCAGTGATGGAAATAAACTGGGAGGAGAAATTCATTGAAATGGTTGCAGCTGGTCCAGACATCACAATGAAATCTGCGGATCTGGAAGGACTGGCCAATAGGACAAACACTTGCAATGGGAATATCTACCTTTACCCTAAGTAGCTCAGTAACTCTGACTTTTTAGAGGCCTGCCTTTCTTAGCACACAGGCGCTGGTTCTCACACTACTCCCGAAGAGGTCATCTGGGCCAGGACTTTTGATGGCACGGCATACCCAGAAAAACAACTGATGGCTTCAGGAGAAAGAAAACAAGAAGGTGGGCCAAGTTGACACCCTTTCCATTTCCTCTAAAAAGCATTGCCCCTGAGAGCTGCAGCTCCTCTGTTGGTTGGCAGAGTCCCAGAGCAGGCAGTGAGAAGAAGCATGCCCTGGGTCCACACGGGCAGATTCCACAAATCTCATCTTCCTCTTCCTGTGAGTCCCTACTTAAACCCTTACACAGCACCTCTGAACCTCTCAGCTGTAACACAGAGGAAAACAAAACCCAAATTAATAAAGGGTTGAGAAACTTCTTCAACCATATGTGGGGTTATACAAATTATCTGAATAATGCAAAGCCATTAACCCTACCTATGCAGACACAATGAACACTTAGGCAGTATTAGAAAACTCAGAATGAGCATCCAAGTCACATGACAGAAAGGAACCTGCTGTTGTGTGAATAATGAAGTCCTGTCCAAGGTGATCCCCAGTGCAACAATATTGTAAGAGGGGTAAGTCACAAGGGCCCAACCCCCACCAATGCTCTCAGAGCTCTTTTGTTGCTGTTGTTGAAGACAGAGCTTCATGCAGCCCATGCTGGCCTTGAACTCATTATGTAGCCAACCCGAACCCCTTATCTTCCTGCCCCTACCCCCCAAGTGCTGAGATTACAGGTGAATGCTGTCATGCCCAGTTGGCCTACACTCCTATGAAAGGGTCTCAGGCTGAAGAGAATTCTACTGCCCTTCTTTCCCTTCTGCCTAAGGATAGCATTCCCCCCCTCACCCTCCAGAGGAAGAGGCAACAAATGTACTCAGCTTCCAAAACTGTAAGAAATCAATTCATGTTCTTTAAAAGTTACCTAGCTTGGGGTATTTTGTCAGTCAGATTAAGACTGACTCTGAGAAGTAAGCATACCATAACTCATTGCAAAATCTTTCACCTTTTTATAAATTAGGACAAAATTCATAAAAAGCTATTGTATCATTTCTTGAAACAAAAAAAAGCAAAATAAAATATTGGCATCATTCATTGATTTCCAAATTTTAATGTCCCTTAAAGCAGAAATCATCTCTACTATATGTTACATAAACTCCAATAGCTATTCCTCAAAAAAAATTGAATATTTAAATCATTCGGTTTTTTAATTATTTATTTTAGTTGGTGGACAAAATAATGGGTTTCATTATGACATGTACAAAATAGTGGTTTCATTATATTTTCTCATAGACATTTCATTGCTCTTTGCTCATACTCATATCTTGACTATTCTCTCCCATCAGTCACCCTTCCGTCTTTATGTCATTCATGCATACGTATACATACACAGTTAATCAGATCCAAGTATGAGAGAATACGTGTGTTGCGGTCGGCTTTCTAGTTGCTGCGCAGAAAGAACCTGAGCAAAAGCAGCTTGTGGAGGAATGGGTTTATTAGGCTTACGGACTTGATGGGAGACTTATCCTGGCAGGGAAAACAATGGCATGAGCAGAGGGGTGGACATCACCTCCACCACAGCACTGGAAACAGCAGCAGGAAGGTGTGCCAAACACTGGCAAGGGGAAGCTGGCTTATAACCCTTATAAGTCCATCCCCAACAACACAGCTCTAGCTAGGTTCTAATTCCCAAACTGCCATCATCTGGGTATCAACCGTTCAGAACACATTCATTTGTTTGTGGGGACACCTGGATCAATCCATGACAACATGTGTGATGGTTAAGTTATTTGTCAATTTGACCAAAGTAATAATCCATAATAATCTCAGGAGGGTCTCTGAGCTTGCCTGCAGGAAGGATTGACAAAATCCTTTTGGGATTTTTGGAGAAGGGAGGAGTTCCCTTCTCCAGAGTGAGTCCTTTCCCCCAGTGGGTGGGCCTCCCAGAAGGAGACTAATATAAGGGGAAGGAGATGCTCTTCCTTCCTCCCCCAGTTGCTGGTGCTTGTTCCTGACTTGCACTCGCATCCTGCTCTCCTACCCTTCCTGGACATAGGAACCCAGTTTCCTTGGCCTCACATTGTGGACTGAAGAGCAGCCGCTCCCCAGGGAGCCATCAGGCCTTCTGGGCTGAATTGCATTCTGCTATTGTTGGACTGTCAGCCGCCACTCCCCAGGGAGCATCAGGCCTTCTGGGCTGGATTGGATTGGGACTGCTGAGACATCCATCCATGTGGACTGAACAGCTACTGGTTTCTTCACCTGTGGGCCTACAGACTGCTATTGTTGGACTGTTGTAAGCTACCCCAATAAATTCCCTTTTATTATAATCCATTCTATCAACTGTTTCCTCTAGAGAACCCTGACTAATACAATGTGCAATATTTTATCTTTCTTACTCTTAATTATCCCCTTTGACTGTTCCTTCTTCCATATAGACCCCCTTTCTATTTTCATGTTATATGCATAAATTTAAACATATTTAAATATGCTGATCTTACTTATTTACATATTTTAAACACATACATGCATAAATACATATTTGCGTGTTTACATATTTATAATATTTACATAACATAATACATTTAATATTTGAGATATATATTTCTTCTTTTGCCTCCATTTTTTGCTGAAACATGATTTCCAGTTCCATCTGCTTTCCTTCAAATAACAATTTCATTTTTCTTTAGAGCCGATTGAGACTCCATTGTGTATATGTGTATAAATACATACATACATATGTGTATAGCAAAATAAGAATCTTGGTAATTATATTTTAAATTGAATTAATACTACATTCCTTATTTCATAATATCTTTCTAAGAGGTTATCCTGAAAACCTGTAATTGTTTCTCTATATTTTCTTTAAGCAAGTTTCTAGAAATTAGAGAACTCTACATTTAGTGGGGTTTATTTTTCATTCTAATTGCCATAATTTGAACAGTCTTTCTCTTCTTAATTTTAGGAAATTCATGTGCTTTTATATCTGTGACTCTTGTTAAAACTGAACCTAGTTACTAACCTTGAACTGCTACTTTCTAAATGTTTTGAGTTAGACCCACATTCCAGCAAGTAGACTACCTAGGCAAAGACTGTAAGTCAAAGCCATGTGCCCAGATGTTTCAGAAATGTGTGTCAGTGGTTCTCCGAGACGGAAGGGTCTATGGACCAAGAGCACATGACTAAGCAGGATGAGAATATGCTTCGCTTTCCCAGTGCACCACAAATGCCTTAGACCAGTGCCCGGGGATCACTGGAGAATCAACTGAGGCACCAACCTTTCTAGTTCAGTGGGTCTATGATGGCACTTAAGAACTAGTACTTGGGGGGGGGGGGGTGGAGAGATGGCTCAACAGTTAAAGAAGCTTTCTTACAAAGCCTTGTGGCCCAGGTTCAATTTCCAAGTATCCAGGTAAAACCAGATGCATAAGGTGGTGCGTGCAGCTGGGAGTTGTTTTGCAGGGACAAGAGACCCTGGCATACCTATTAACTCTCTTCTCTGTAAAATAAATAAATAAATAAATAAATAAACATTTAAAAGAAGAACCGATATTTCTAACAAGTTCACAGGAACTGTTGTTTGGATCTAAAATGTCCTCCAAAGGTAAGTGCTGAAGGCTTGTTTCACAGAGTGGCCTTATTGGGAGCACATATGCCCTTAAGGGGACTTTGTGACTCTGGTATCTTCCTTTTTTTTTTCTGCCTGACTATGAGGTAGGTGGCTTCCTCTCTGCCAAGCACTTCTGTCATGATGTGATTTTCTCAGGTATTTATTATGGAAAGCTGATTAACATGGTACATATCTGAAAATTATCTCTCTTGACGTTCATAGAAACTATGAAACTTATGTTATTATCTCTCTTGACTTTCATAGAAACTATGAAACTTATGTTATCTCATTTCACATAAACAAGTTGAGTAATTTACCTGCAATCCCTATGACTAATAATTATAGAAATTGAGATTTAAACAAAAGTCCAATAGGGACTCTGCCCTTTCTTGTTTTCCCAGCATTTCATGATGATTTCTATGTAAGAACTAGGAGATGAGAAAATACTAGAATCTGTGCAACTTTAACATATTATCTATTTTTTCTTTCTGAGGATTACCAATATGACAAAACACTGGACAGTCAAAGACAAGACATCCTTCCCTACGGATACAACATGCCTGCCACCAACAAACTACCAAGAAAGCAGGCCCTGCAATGATAATTTTTCCAGTTACAGTACAAATCTCTAAGTGCAGGAGTCCCCAATGATCTGGCGAACAGGAATCAACTTGGAAACAACCACTAGACAGTGGTACTCCTGGAAAGCCTGTAACTTCCACAAGCTCTGCCTGTAAGGAGAAGGAAAACACCAGACTGAGGCAGGGGCATGGACTTGAAACTTGCTTTGTCTCAACACCTGGAAATATGCTAAGTGCACTGGGGGTTCAGTTGTATAAATCAGACCTCTTAGTCGCTCAGACTTGATGTCTTGCTCAAGTTCACACAGTTGAAAGTTCATAGCACACTTTCACCTGAGTCTCTGGGTATCGGTGTGTGGAGATTACACAATCACTCTGTGTGCTCTCTTCTTGCATTTTTTAATGAGCTCCTCCAAACATGTGCTTTATACTAACTAAACTGTCATGTACATAAAATCAGTTTTGCGTTATGTGGGTCATTCTCCAGCTTTAGAAACTACAGGTAGGATCATAAAATCCTCATAAATGGCCTTCGTCCATTATTCCTACTAAGAAGTAAAACTTGGGGAGCCTAGAGGTGGCCATTTTGGTGAGACTGTTCATTGTGCATTTTTCTAGAACTAATTCTTGTTTCCTCCAAATAATACTATGATCCAGAAACTATGAATATGAATCACAGGCAAGTTCCTTAAGTCTGCATTGTCTTCCTTATCAGTAATCTGATGAGTAAGAGTCCATGAAAACAAAACCAAAAGAAAATAGCACCTTATATCACATGCATCACATGGTAGACATTCAAGCTTCTCTGCTTTTCCTCCCTCCTTGATTTCATTTTATAGATGGATAAACTGAAGTTCAAACAGATTGAGTCAGCACTCTAAACCCAGGTATTCAGTAACATACTTACCAGAAGGGTTGAGCCAAGAGGACTACATACTGGAGACTGGAAAGGACACAAGACCATTGATCAGTGAGCCCAGGACTATTTATTCCCATGAAAATAAGGCACTGATTTTGTCTCACCTGATCCCAATGGGACATTGCCTATCTGGAACCCACAACATGGGCCTTACATAACTAATTTTTGATGAACTGAGAAAATGGGATTTTTAGACTTTCTAGTTAACGCACACCATTTTGGCTTTAAGTCAACTAAATTATTCCTCTCCCATTTGGTAACATATTGTTACTAAACAAACTTTTTCGGTGACATAGTACCTCCAATGACCACAGAACCCCTGTGGTATTACATTTTCATTCCTTTGTGTCTTCTCTGTAGAATAATTTTTCTAGATATAGCCTACTTTTCCTAACTTGACAATGTTGTGTAAAATTAGCCAAAAAGTACACTGTAAATTAATTAATTAATTTTATTTATTTATTTGTAAGCAGAGAGAGAGAAAGAGAGAGAGAGAGAGAGAGAGAGAGAGAGAGAGAATGAAAATGGGGACTCCAGGGCCTAGTGCCACTATAAATGAACTCCAGACACATGTGCCACTTTGTGTATCTGGCTTTTTATGAATACTAAGGATCTGAACCCAGGCTGTCATGCTTTGCAAGCAAGTTCCCTTAACTGCTGAGCCATCTCTCCAGCCCCTACACTGTATATGTTTTAAGGTAGACTCATGAGATGAGTTTATTTTACTACAACTTCCTTTAAGAAGGAAATCTAGATGAAACAGTGAGCTATGTTCTTTTCACATATGGAATTAGGGAAGTGCAAAGTTTGAAAATACCCAGAGTGTCAAAATAAGGAATTTCACTAGGCGGCTGGCAGACTGCAAAAAGAATGCAAAGGTCGGGAAGGTCACTCGGCCACAGAGACTGGTATAAAATGCACATTTATTAGACAAATCTACTAGTAGAACTTTATACATTTACATACATATAGGAATGTTCATCAATAAGAGCAGAAACTTACAACTTTAAAATCTACTACTAGGGAGTGAGGAGATGACTCAGTGGGTAAAGCACGTGCTGTGCAAGCGTGAGGCCCTGAGTCCAGATCCCCAGAACCTACTTGAAGCTGGAATCAGTACTGCATCTATAATCCCAGTGCACCTACATCAAGGTGGAAGG
>PVHP010000964.1:98379-120309 GCA_004024765.1 Zapus hudsonius | reverse complement strand
GGAGTTGGATGGGGAAATTGGATGTGGGAAGTCATAAAGTTTTCTTGCCACCAGTGTGGGGAAAACACGTGTCAGAGAGTTCACAGAGCTTTTACTATTTAGTTAGATAAACAGCCCAAGAAAAGATAACAGAAAAGCTCCCTTTGTGAAAAAGAGAGGTTCGTGAGAGAAAGGTCTGGAGCCTGCCCCCTACCCCAGCAGGGTAGGGGTACAGGCCTTACCTCACTGAGGCCTGGGTCAGCAGTCCTTCTACTCCATTGCCATGTGGGAAAAGAGGGCCCACTTCCTCTAGGGAAACTAGTTTTAAGTCCTCCCCAGGTGAGTTAGAGGGACAGCTGATTGGTTCATATCTGACCAATCAGTTTTGGCACCTAGGTTGTAGCTCTAACTAGACACCTCCCATTCAAGGGGAGGAGCTGGAAGGGGAGGAGCGGTCCCTATACACACCTTACTGTCACACAAATATAAGTCTTCATGCTTGCATAGCAAGAGCTCACCTACTGAGCCATCTCTCTAGCCTGAGCACAGTCTTCTCAGAGAGCCCTAGTTCTACCCCTCTGGAGCCTGAGCTGACTGCCTGGCCTGGGCTCACAAGACTTTCTCTCCAAGGGTCTTGAGGACTTAAAACTTGAGGGTTGGCTGGATATCCCAGGGATGCTGTTCCCCCTCTGGCCACCAGGGGTCTCCAAGGCACCCCGCAGACCTTTGCCAATCCAGTCTAAATCTATGCCCCACCCTTCCTCACTGGGCTTGGTAGCTGCCTCAGCATTGTCCAGCCTGGAGGTGACCCTGGAGCAGGACTCCAGACTCCATGGAGGGAGAGTCTGGGAGTCAAGTCTGTAGCAGCAAATACCATTATCTGACTTCCCTCCCCCACCCACCTGAGACAGCCAGCCTGAGGGTGGACCCTCCTGTGCCTGCCCCCATCCTCTGTTCTCACTGGCAGTGCTGGGAAACATAGGTCATAGCCTGGGAATGTGGCCCTGGGTAGGGGTGAGGGGATAGGAGGGGGGAGGAGGACTGTGGTCCAGCTCAACACCCCTTCTTTCTTGGTGTTTCTAAGTCCTCTCTCTACCTATCTGCAAATGAGTGCTGGTTCAGAGGGGCCATTTGAGGGGAGCCATCCACATTCTGTTCATCACTGTGCCGGATGGGCTGAGGGTCAAAGGACAAATTGCCAGCTGGTGCTCAGCAGAGCCTGAGGGAGGATTGTGTGCAGGCCTATTCCCTAAAGTGGCTATTGGCCCAGACTTGCCATGGTAGGTTCTGGGAGATAGAAATGGGGTGCTGTTTCTCCTCAGGTTGAAGGACGGCAAAGGTTCTGACAATGCTCTGGTCCTCTGTGTCTGGGAAAGCAGGGCTTGATTGAGGTCAGGGGCATTGTGGCTCATGCTGGACAAGGGGCAGTATAGGGCCATGTGCCATTTAGTGGACTTATTTACTCTTATGGATCAGGCAGGGTCTTACATGTCACAGTAGCATTTGGGGTGTAGAGATAGGAGGATTACTGTGAGTTCAAGGCCAGCCTGAGAGTACATAGAAAATTCCCAGTCAGCCTGAGCTAAAGTGAGACCCTACCTCAAAACAACAACAACAAAAAGCCACAGTACAGTGCCACCCCACCCCATCTCTCTCTGAAGTATGAGGGTCCCCACACCTAGAGTCAAGGCTCTGGCCAAGGGGCTCTGCTCTTGTCAGTGTCCTGAGCTGTAAGGAGAAGAAAGGCAGATAGCTGCTTGGGAATGAGATGAACAGGCACTAAATTCAGCCGGGCTGGGCTCAGGGCCCCTCCCTCTGCCACTGCTCTGCTGCTCCAGGGCCTTCTGCCTGTGTTCTCAATAGGCACCACCTTCTCAGCCAGTGCCTGCCTGTCACCCAGCCTCTCACTGGCCACCCCCACCTCCTCCTTTCCCCTCCTGGGCTCCTTCCCCTCCCCCAGGGCCAGCTCAGTGCTGGGCCTCAGCTGGGTCAGCGAGTGTGTGGGGCTGGGCCGGCTGGACAGCCGTTCCCTGGGGAGCCGAGACGGGGTGGGCAGTGGGCAGGCAGCAGGAGGGCCTGGTGCCAGGGCACAGCCTCCAGGAGAGTACAGGCCGGGGTCTGTGTGCAGAGTCTAGGGTGAGTTGGGGTGCTATCCTGCTGGGGTCTTGGGCCCGGGGAGCCAGGAGGAGGGACCAGGGGCTGTGACAGATTCATGTCTGTATTTGGCAGTCGGATAAGAGCCAGCTCAGGGAGGCTGGGCCCCTGGCCAGTTTCAGGAGAGGGCGTCAGGGCCTTAGGGACACCCCTCCCCCAAGGCAGACTCTGATACCCCCTCCTCTGCCCTTTTCTGTGGGTGATTCTAACTTTGCTTTTCCTGAGAGTTTGGGGTCCATGCTGTAAGGGTGGGGCTAACAGGTGCTCCTGGGGTGTCTGCAGCAGGAAGCTGAGAAGGGAGAGGGGGAAGGGCTGGCTGGACAGTGCTGCTTCATTGGCCCTGGACCGAGGTCAGGATGGGCTGCTTGTCTGAGTGTCTGAGGTGCATGCTCCTCTAGAGCAGGCCCAGATCACCTATGAAAGCAGTATCTTGGCCCTACCATTCTGGGAACACTATGATTGGTAGTTTGAACCCCCACTCCATGCCAGGAATGTGAATTTCCTGTTCCACTAGAATTCTTGGTCTCCTGTAAGTCCTAACAGCCTCTACTGGCTGAATTCCCTGCAGTGCCCCGTCCTAGAGGGATCAGCAGGGTCTGAGGAAGAGGAGGAAGTGGACACAGGAAGAGCAAGTACCTGGGCAAGGTCACACAGCATGTGAGCTGAGCCCAGGAGGTGAAGTCTGCAGTACCAGTCCCCAGCCCCACTCTGGGGGCACTGTGCAACCTTCCCACAGCACTCTCCATCTCTCTGCCCCTTCCTCCTTAACATATTCTGTTTCTTCTAGGCGGGTCCATATCCCCTTTCAGCAGCCCCATCACATCTGATGAGGAATACTTGAGTCCCCCAGAGGAATTCCCGGAGCCTGGGGAGACCTGGCCCCGAACCCCGACCATGAAGCTGAGTCCTAGCCAGGATCGCTGCTCCTCCGATTCTGCTTCCAAGGCACCTCCCACCTTCAAGGTCAGACTGCTGAAACAGATGCTCAGCCCCCTATGGTCATACACTCCTTTGTGTGGCCCTTGTTCTTGAAGCCACGTTTAAATTCCACACTTTTAGGATAATAGAATGGTGCCCCCCAACCTTTTTTAGCCAGAACCAGCTTCCGATAGGTGTGGAAGAGATCTGTCCCAGGTTCCCCAGCCTTCAGAAACTAGCATATGCTCTGTATGTCCTCACTAACACCTTTGTTCCTTTGGGGTTCCACTGCAGGTCTCACTCATGGACCAGTCAGTAAGAGAAGGTCAGGACGTTATCATGAGCATCCGAGTCCAGGGAGATCCCAAGCCTGTGGTCTCCTGGTGAGTAGTAACCGCCTGCAACTCCCACCAGAGTCCCCCACCCAAAGCTGGGCCTGAGAGCTAGCTTTGGTGGGAGGTAGTAGATCCTTAGAGGACTTCCTTAGGGGACCCCAACACAGGTATAGCAGTCCCACTCCCCCAGTGTCCCTACCCTGATGTTCAAGGCTTGTCCAGGGCGTTTCCCCTGCTGGGAAGATGTTTGCGTGATGAATAGTCTCATGTCTGCCCACCCTGTATGAATAGCCAGGGTTACTTCTGACTCTATAGAAGGCTATACATCTCACCCCATTCGCCTATGCATGGTGACTCTTGAGGCCCATTCTCTGCTCAGCCTGTGGTGGGCTCAGTCATTACAATTTGTTTCTGGGTTGCCTGAAGCCCAGAGTTAAATGTGGGTCTCAGCTGCCTGCCTTGCTCATTCCAGGTGCCTGAGACATCCATTACTCAATGGTTTTTTTTTTTTTGTTGTTTTTAATCAAGGCAAGGTCTCATTGTAGCCCAGGCTGACCTGGAACTCACTCTGTAGCCCCAGGCTGGCCTTGAACTCATGGCAATCCTCCTACCTCAGCCTCCTAAGTACTGGGATTAAAGGCATGAGCCACCATCAACACGTATTTTGTTTGCTTTAAACCTGTTTGGGTTCTGTTTTTCCATTCTAATCAATTGTTTGGTCTCCACTGTGACCCCCTCTTTTTTGAACATTGTTAAGTTCTTTAGTATCCCACGTTAGGATATTAGGAAATAAGGCATGGGGACATTTAGGAGCTATAAAGAGGTAACTAGATAGTACAATGGGAGAGACCCAAGTGGGCTGAGCTGGTCTGGAAGTTCTTGGAGGAGCGGGAAGGTAGAATCAGAACACTTAGTCTTGTACCCCAGGGGACACACTTGGGGAACCCATGGGGAGGAGAGGCCTGTGTGGTTCTGTGGTCTGCTTTTGCTGCACACGTAGGCAAAGATCTCGGGCTCTTGGACTAAGTTCTTGTCCCTCTGACAGGCTAAGAAATCGTCAGCCTGTGCGTCCAGACCAGCGGCGTTTTGCAGAGGAGGCTGAGGGTGGGCTATGTCGTTTGCGGATCCTGGCTGCTGAGCGAGGAGATGCTGGCTTCTATACCTGCAAGGCAGTCAATGAGTATGGTGCTCGGCAGTGCGAAGCCCGCCTGGAGGTCCGAGGTGAGAGGGCCACACTCTCACAAACCCCCTACCTGTCCCTGGCCTCTACCCTACTCACAGTTCACATACATTCTACAGGGGGATGGAGGTTCCCCTAGTCCGGCTGCTTATATTGTGGTTTGGGTAAAGCGAGGCCTCAAGAGAAAGGAAAGAATTTGCCTAAGCAAATTATTCCCTACCCAGCTGGCTACACATTTGACCCATTCCAGGATCCTAATGTGACAGCCCCTGACGTCAGCCAGAGACCCCGCTTCCTGCAGCCTGCTATCCTTTTTCCACACTCTTCTAAGCCTTTGCCACCCTGCTCTGCCCAGGCTCGCCCCTCACCCACTCCTTGCACTCCTCTTAGCCCTTGCCCTCCATACCTATTCCATTGCTCTGCAGAAGCTCTTGTGATTGGGGTAACAGTGGGGAGAGTCTGGTGGCTGGACCCGTTCGGAGGGACCCTTAGTGTATCATTATGGGGACACCAGGGGTGCCAGAACCCTGAAGTGTGGAGAGAGGGCTGATCCCTCAGAGTCAGGGTCATAAGGCAGGCATCTCTCAGCTAGCAGATCTAGCTAGATTGCCCTCCAAAGCCTGCTGGGTCCCACCCCAGTGGGCTGACCATTTGCCTGATCTGCCAGCCCTGTGATGGCTCAGGACCAGGAACCTCTCCTCATCCCCTCACTCTGCCATGCCTGACCTCCACTGGGCTCAGTTTCCTTCAAGCTTGGCAGAGGTTTTAAGATCTTCCCAAGAAACCCTAAGGTACCAGCTGGTCCCTTTGCCAGTCCTCACATGCCTCAGTCTCCCTGGTGCCTCTCATTGCTGTGGTTGCCGCTTAAGTGCAACGCCTTCACCACTTGGCCATCCCTGTGTCCTTGTGGGTGCCACTTCTTTGGGTTCTAAATTCTTCAGCCCTATCCCTGGCCTGCTCCTCCTTCAGGTCTGGTTCTGCCTTCGCTTCTTTGTGTTAACCCGTGTCTCGGTGCTTCTCTCTGTCTTTGGGATTCCTCTTGACATCCTGCAGGCTTTGGGGTGCTCCTGATGTCTGTGAATGCCTCTCCCCTGGTTGTCCAGGGTCTCTGCCTGCCAATGAACCTCAGGGATCGGGCTGGCCACTGGCCCTCCCTCCCCAGGGCTGACTTAGGGGGAGCTGAAAGTGACCGCTGCCTATGGTCGTAGAGGTAGCTCCTTATCCAGAGAGGCCCTAGCCAGGTGTGTGCCTGTGTGCGTGTGCGTGCGTGTGCTGCACTAACCTGCCGCTTGCTGACTGAGGTTTTTGTCTGTACACAGGCGAGTGAGCTCAGGGGGCCACCTGTGCTGCCCCCGCTACCCTCAGAGCCGCGCCCCTGTCTCAGGCACCTCTCGGACCTCGCTGTGTTTCACTGCCTCCTGCCCAAAGACCCAGCCGGCCAGCCGGCCCGGACCTATCCCAGCCTCCCCTCCCCAGCCCATGCAACATCCTGGGGTAGCCCCTGGGCCCCTGTGGACCCTCACTCCCCAAGCGGACATGTGGCTGTGCAAGCCAGGAGGGCCCCTGATGGACTGAATGCTGGGAAGGGGCAACCATGAGGGGTGTCAAGCCCTTCCCCCCACCAGTTTCCCTGTAGAGAGCACAAAGCGAGTGCATGTGCTATGCTGCTATAGGCCACTGTCTGTCTATCCGTTTGTCTGTCTGTGTGTCTGTGACAGTCAAGGATGCCTCTGAGCTGGGTGAGACAGAATGGGAGGACAGAGCAAGGCATCCACAGGATGGAGGGGCCCAGAGGGGCAGGGGTTGTGGACAGGGGCTCACTGGGAAGGGGAAGGGCACTGACCATTCCAGAAATGGATTTCAAATGGCACAACACTTTCTATTCCACAAGAGACCAAAAGCCAAAGGCCTAGGGTTGAGCCCTGGCCCTTGGCAGGCTTAGGGCCCAGTGAGGCTCCCTTCTTCACAGCCAGGCCAAGCACACTTTATCTGGAAGAAGGGAGGAAGCAATGCTGGGTGCAGAAGTGGCCCATAGTCGGGGTAGAGGTTTGGAAACACTATTTCTTAGCTTAAATAAAGTCCAGTTTGTACCCAGTTGGTGTGCTGTGTTTTCTTTTCCGCCGCCGTTGCTGCCACCATATGGTCCTCTCAGACCCTCTCTCTCAATTCCCCCCTGCCTCTCATGAATTCTTCCTCCCAGGGCCAGCTTGGGTTGTCATCTCAAAGCCAGGTCTAGGGGCTCCTTGCTTTCCTGGCCAGGGTGGGTGGGCTCTTCCCATCTCCAGAGGAACCAAATGCATCTCTCTTTCTGTATCTGTCTGTCTGTCTCTCTGTGTGTGCCTGTGTGTGCGTGTGTGTGTGTCTCCCTTGCCCTGTGTGTCTCTGCTCTGTGTGTGCCCCCTGTGGCCACCTTCCCCCCCAGCACACCCTGAAAGCCGGTCCCTGGCCGTGCTGGCCCCTCTGCAGGACGTGGACGTGGGGGCCGGGGAGATGGCGCTGTTTGAGTGCCTGGTGGCGGGTCCTGCCGACGTGGAGGTGGACTGGCTGTGCCGTGGCCGCCTGTTGCAGCCAGCGCTGCTCAAATGCAAGATGCATTTTGATGGCCGAAAATGCAAGCTGCTGCTCACATCTGTGCACGAGGACGACAGTGGTGTCTACACCTGCAAACTGAGCACGGCCAAAGGTAACCACTCAAGTGCTCGGGCTGCTATGGTGGCCAGAACTAGGGGGAGGGGACTGAAAGAGGTATGTGCAGAAAAACATGTCCAGGAAACGGACTCCACCTCCTGGTAGAGGTGCAGTGTCCTGAGAGATAGTCCAAACTGAGCCCTTAGAGTGGTACCTGGGACCCAGAGATGCTCTCATGTCTCCCATTCCCGTGATGGAGCAAGTTCACTGAGAGGTAGCAAGCAAGCCTGGACTCGGGGCTCCCATTCTTGCCCTGCAAGCTGCCAAGCACAGATCCTTGGGCAAGCCACTTCCCTGTGTGAGCTTTAGGCAATTCATCTGTGACAGTGGGTCATGTTAGCCCTTCCATTGCAGGGAGAGGGTTGTCAGTATTAGTGAAATAACTCATGTGGACAGGCACCACATGGATGCCAGCTGTTTTCATTACCAATGGCACCTCTGCTCTGGTCCTGTCCCCCTTGAAGAGCAGAGGTGATGGCACCTGCCTCCAGGTGGTGGGTAGTGAGCCAATGAAATGAAAGTAGAGGGGCTCAGTGAGCAGAAAGAAGCATCAGATCAGCTTATGTCCTAGAACTTCTTCTAGAAGATTCTTTGCTCCAGGGAAGGGATAGAGTGGGGTGCTAGAAGGCTCTGGGTGTGGGACAGGTGGGAGGGAGGTTGTGCATGGCCTAGGCACCAAGGATTCAGTCAATGGGATTTTAGAACCTTTTCAGAGCCAGGCTTTGTTTCATCCTGAGTGGGTAGAATGAGGTAAGGGGAGAGCTGGACCAGGCCCCCAGCCTGCCTCGGCAGCCTGCCATCCATCCTTCCTAACCCCTAACTCCTGAGAAGGCCTGGCTTGTGGATCTTTGCTCACTGCCTGGAGTCTTTGTAGGGATCTCTTCAGGCTTCCTAAGGCTGGGCAGGACTGTCCTTCCCTGACCTAGTGTTGTCCCCTTCCTCCCAGATGAGCTGACTTGCAGTGCCCGGCTGACTGTGCGGCCCTCTCTGGCACCCTTGTTCACCCGGCTGCTGGAAGATGTGGAGGTGCTGGAGGGCAGAGCTGCCCGCTTTGACTGCAAGATCAGTGGCACCCCACCTCCCTCCATCACCTGGACTCATTTTGGTATGCCACACTCCCAGGCCCTGCAGATGTTGGGAGAGTCCCAAGGGCCCAGACAGGTATGGGTGTGCCCTGAGGGTCTCTGCTTTCTGTCCCTCCTATCCCCAGGCCGCCTGGTGGAGGAGAGCGAGAATCTGAGGCTGCGGCAGGATGGGGGTCTTCACTCACTGCACATTGCCCATGTGGGTAGCGAGGACGAGGGGCTCTATGAAGTCAGCGCCACCAACACCCATGGCCAGGCCCACTGCTCTGCCCAGCTCTATGTGGAGGAGCCTCGGACAGCTGCCTCTGGCCCCAGGTATCACCTGAAATCCCAGGTGCTTCCTACACGGCCTCAGAGGGGTCCCTGCCCTATGCTGGGAGGCAAAGCCCTGCACCTCTGGGCAGCTGTGTGGTTCTTACAGTTCAAAACTGGAGAAGATGCCATCCATCCCCGAGGAGCCAGAGCATGGTGATCTGGAGCGGCTGTCCATTCCTGACTTCCTGCGGCCACTGCAGGACCTGGAGGTGGGACTGGCTAAGGAGGCCATGCTGGAGTGCCAGGTCACCGGCCTGCCCTACCCTACCATCAGCTGGTTCCACAATGGCCACCGCATCCAAAGCAGCGATGACCGACGCATGACACAGTGTATGTGACCAGGAAAGGACCCTTGTAATTCCTCTCCCCCCTCAGCAATCACTTGGCTTTCAGGTTCCTTCTTTCTTATAGCCCCTGATCCCCCAGCTCTGGGGCCTTTCTTCTGTAGTCTTGTCAGAGATGGGATGTCTGGGGAAGGGAGCCCCCAGGGTCTGTGAGGTCCGTGTGTCCCTCTTTAAGCCGGTACAGTACCATATGCTGAGTCAGCTTAGAGTGGCCCTGTTAGCACTGGGCAGGCAGTACTATCAGTTGTTTATAGGACCCAGCCATGCTCATCTCTAATTGGGCTGATGAGAATTAGATTTGTGTGTGTGTGTGTGTGTGTGTGTGTGTGTGTGTGTGTGTGTGTGTGTGTGTGGAACTGAGAGCAGGACCAGGTAATTAGCAAGTGCTCGGGAAATACTAACACTTACTACAGTTGTTGCTGACATTCTTGCGCTGCCCATATGCTTGAGAAATTTCAGTGGAAGGGCTGACATGGGCACGGTCTGGCCCGGAAAGAAGGCCTGGTCCAGGACTATATAGGGCAAGTGGCAAACGAGAAAGGAGGAGCGGGGAAACATAGAGCAACTTGACTAGGGTCAGCCTGGATGTCTTCCTAGGGGAACACTGTGTTCCATCCTGGAAGGAATATGAATCTCATGTGAGGGCCTCCTGCTTCACTTATGTCATGCCCACACTGTCACCTATGATGGTTTCCTTCCACAGCTGCACATGTTCCCTTCTTGTTAGCAGGCCCCAAGTGCTAAAGACCTAGCATATCTTACTTTACTACAAGCCTGTGAGGCAGGTATTATTAGCTCTGTTTATAGATGGGGAAACTGAGGCTTAGAGCAATACAGAGACTTGACTCATTGCCATCTCCTAAAGGCTGCTCCTAGTCATGCATGTCCCATTCTCCAACCTCCTTACCCCATCTCTAGGGCCTCCACTACAGCCCTGATCTCTGCTTCCTTTAGTAGCTGAAACTATTTAAGAGACCTCCCTGTGTCCCCATATGCTGGGTGGGTGTCTGTCTCAGGATCTGAGTTGGCGTCTCTGCTTGTGCCTGTATCTGAGGTCACTGGCAGCCTCTGGCTTTTCTCCCCCTTATAAATAGTGTCAGCAGAGATAAATGAACGGGTGACTTCTATACAGAGATAACTGCTAAAGGAAGGGAGAGGTGTTTGGGGACATCTGTCATGTGAAGGAGGACAGTACAGGCCTACTCCTCATGCCCGGCCAGAAACAGCCTCCTTATCATTCACAGAGCAGAGTGTAAGGAAAGAGGTTTGGAATGAAATGGAACTAAGTTCAAACCATCATTATTAGCTGTGTTACCTTGGACAAGTCAATTAATGTCTCTGCCCTCATTGGTAAATGGGGATAATTTTGTAGAGCTGTTGACAGGATTAGGCTAGGGGAAAGCATGTCAAGTGCCTGGTATATGTTGAGCACAGAGCAGACAGTTCTTATTAAAACTTATAAGATGACATGTATTTGGCACTTACTGAATACAACCTCATTGTGTTCTTGATAGAACCAGCAGATCTGAACAAAGGTAGTGTCGTCTTTCTGAGATGGTTTGGGCAGGAGCTGTGATTAGAGAAGTGAGGTGGAATCTCCCAAAGCAACAGGCTGGTGCCTAGCGATGTGCTTTAAGAGGGCTGCAGGCCCAGGGAAGGAGTCAGGACACAGACAGCAGAGACACCAGGGCATGGCAAGGTGGGCTTCATAGACCTGTACACACTTGAACTGTGTCTTAAAAAGGGAAGGCAGCCTTAGGTAAGAGAACATTCCAAAAGGGAGGAAGTTGGTGAGCAAAGATTTAGAGACAAAACTCACATAGCTTGTTCAAGGACCCATCAGCCTGAGCGAGTCAGCCCTGTGAAGCCCAGCCTGCCATGAGTTCCTCAGGCTCCACTGGAGATAGGGGGCAGGCAGTGGCCATGGAGATGGAAAAGAAGGAACTGGGGAAGGGACCTAGGAACAAAGCCTGGTCAGAACCTTGATCTGGAGGTGTACAGATGAGGAGCAGGGAATAAAGATTGACAGAGAGCCCATGTGGGAGAAAGGCTGGGTGACTGGGCCTGAAGTACTAGAGAGAGAAGAGGGCCCAGAGCTATGACCTGGCTTTGGTTGCCAGGAAGGCAAGCTTCTTGTTGCCTGTCCTGCCCTTCCCCACTTGTCTCCTCCCCACAGTGACTGGCATGCATGGCCAGGCCTGGGCTGGCCTACACCATTCCACAGAGTGTCCTCCTGCAGTAACCCCATTTCACTGTCCTCCCCCACCAGACAGGGATGTACATCGCCTGGTGTTCCCAGCTGTGGGGCCTCAGCATGCTGGTGTCTATAAGAGCGTCATCGCCAACAAGCTGGGCAAAGCTGCCTGTTACGCCCACCTCTATGTCACAGGTAAGGCTGGCAACTATGTCCACAGTATGGCCACCCAGGGGCTAGGCCATGGAGAGGCCTCCATGCCTTCTCCTTCTCTTCTACTTTCTGGGGAACAGCTGGCCTGGTCTCTATCTCTATGGTTGAACCCCAGCTCCAGCCCTCTGCCCAAGGCTTGGTGATCCTGTGGAAATTGCTGGGTTCTGAAGGACCCACCTGTTGCTTTCAGATGTGGTTCCAAGCCCCCCGGATGGTGCCCCACAGGTGGTGGCTGTCACAGGGAAGATGGTCACACTCTCATGGAACCCTCCCAGAAGTTTGGATATGGCTATCGGTGGGTCAGGGCCACTCAGGTTTGAGGGTGGGGATGAGTCGTGGACAGGGAGATCTCTGGCAGAAGCACCAAAGGGCCTATGTAGGCCCATGAGGGTATGGCGAGGGGACAGGAGTGGGTTGTTGGGACTTAGGCCATAAGCACCTCTGCTATTTCTTCTCTAGATCCAGGCTCCTTGACATACACAGTGCAGCACCAGGTGCTGGGCTCAGACCAGTGGACAGCACTGGTCACAGGCCTTCGAGAGCCCGAGTGGGCAGTCACGGGGCTGCGGAAGGGACTGCAGCACATCTTCCGGGTCCTGAGCACCAGCGGCAAGAGCAGCAGCAAACCCTCTTTACCCTCGGAGCCTGTGCAGCTGCTGGAGCGCGGTGAGCTGGGTGCTGTGTAGACAGGGATGGAAGGCCTAAGGGCGTGGCTCCAGGGCTGGATCAGTATTGCTGGGAAAGACCCCAGCCCATCAGAAGCAGCAGGGCTTTGGAGTCAGACAAGTTGGAGTCCAGCCCTTGTCTGGCTTCCTGGCCATGTTCTCTAGAAAAGGCTGAGTTTCTCAGTGCCTCAGCTTCCTCATCTGTGAAAGTACAGCTACAGTAGTGACTGTGTGGAGGGAGGAGGGACAAAGGGTGCCATGGCCCTAGTGTCAGCCCAGCACGGGGCCTGCATTCTCCCCACCTCACCCCAGGCCCACCCCTGGAGGAGGCTCCTGCTGTGCTGGACAGACCAGAAATTGTGTATGTGGTAGAGGGACAGCCAGCTCGAGTCACTGTCACTTTCAACCACGTGGAGGCCCAGGTTGTCTGGAGGAGGTAGGTGCCACACCCACACATACACACACCCACTCACCCCATTCCCTATCTGTGACAGCCCAGGTGTGGCCCTACCTGGCAGTCCCTCTTATGTGTCCCTTAGCTGCCGAGGAGCCCTCCTAGAAGCAAGAACAGGTATATATGAGCTGAGCCAGCCAGATGATGACCAGTATTGTCTTCGGATCTGTCGGGTGAGCTGCCGGGACCTGGGGTCCCTCACCTGCACTGCTCGAAACCGTCATGGCACACAGGCCTGCTCAGTAGTCCTGGAGCTGGCAGGTGGGTGACAGAGGGCTTCTTCTTGTTCCTCTCTGAAGCACATTGGCACTGTTGGGGAATCCAATCTCATGTCTTTTTTCTTAGACCCGTCCATCTAATAATAGTACTTGTATTCATAATATAACCGTAACGGAACTATGGCATATGACATATGTCTGTAATCCCGGTACTCAACAGGCTGAGGCAGGAGGAGCTTGAGTTCACGTTAACCCTGGGCTAATGAGCCCTATCTCAAAAATAAAACAAAACAACCCCCCACACAGACACAGTGCTTGCCTAACATGCACAAAGCCTTAGGCTTGATCTCCAGCACAACATCTCACATGTGCCAGGATCAGTATAAAGCACTCCACATAGCTCACCGCATTTATCAGGTACATCAACAAGATTAGTTGTCATCCCCATTTTACAGATGAGGAAACAAGTTCAAAGGGTGCTAAGTAACCAGGTCCAAGGTCACATAACCTGGTAAATATGGGAGCTGGGTTCAAGTCTTCATGTGTTCCTAGTGTGTATGCAAAATCCAGCAGGAAATGGTGTCTCAGCTAAAACCAGTATTGGAGAGAGAGATTGATTTAAAAGCAAATGTCTCCAAGAACAGTTTACCCCTGCTTCCCGGCTCTGAGACTCCTGTCTGCCTGTGGGCATGGCCTTTTTAACAGAGCCTCCAACCCTCAAAGCAAAGTACCTTTCTGTAGTTTTCTCCTTTAAAGCCATAGACTCTCAGGACATAGCAGGCATTAAGTAGCCATTGTTTTGTATTACCATTTGTTAATTAACTCCAACATCTGTAACTGCCACTCAGAACTTTAGATCCACATGAGTTGAACACGATTACCTGCTGAGTGGATAAAATTCTAGCCAAAAGCAAAGAAACTGACATTTTAGTTAGCACAGGAGATCTATGAACGAATGGACATTTGATAATGCTTTAAAAAAATCATTGAAGTTCACGTAAAACCTTTGGGTCTTTTGACCTTCATAGATTACCTCTCCCCAACCTCACAGCAGACAGGGAGCCAAAGTCCTAAAGGGCAGGGACGACATCTATAAAATGAAGCGACCAGGTGTGGAGGAGGAGATGAGAACCTGCCTAGTCATAAGGTGGGCCACACATCCAGGGGTCTCCATTTCATGTGTCTTGCTGTTGCCCAGCCCCCATCTGCCACTCCCTCTTTAGTTACTACTTTGTCCCTGGACAGTACCATCTGCTTCAGGTGGTGCTTGGAATTATCTTCCAAGATACAGCACTAATCTAGGGCTTAGGGAAGCCTAGGTACCCAGCAGCCCTGAAGCTCAGCCTGACCTAGACAGTGGCTGTGGGAGACTATATCCCAGCCAGCCAGGGCCAACGGGCATCTCTTGTATCAGACACCCTATTCTGCTAAGCCCACCCACTACTAGCCAGGCAGGGCAGGTGGAATGGCAGCTCTCTTCTCATCACATCCGGCACACAAGCAGTCTCTTTCCCTGCTCCTGAACGGCCTCCCTTGTTGCCCGTATAAAGCTAGGTAGCTCCTGTGATGGTGGAGGTTTAGACTTGGGCACTCCCCTTCTAAAGCCAAGATCCTCAGATATGCTCAGACAGGATTCTTCACCAAGCACATTGCAAAATGTATTTAATTCCATTGTGGTAATTACAAGTTGTTTTGCAGGCAATCATGAAGCTATGAGATATATATATGTGGAAGAACTAAGCCAAGAATTTGCTTCTAGACTGTCCAGTTAATATTTAGGGGCTATTCATTTATTCATTTGTCATCTCACCAAGAGTAGAGCCCCCCCCCAGACATTTTTAAAAGATGCATAGCTGGGGCTGGGGAGATGGTTTAGTGGTTAAGGGTGTTTCCTTGCAAAGCCTGCCAGCTGGGGTTCAATTCCCAAACTAGCCACATAAGCTGAACACAAAAAATAATGCAAGCATTCTGGTGTTGGTATCTGTTCACAGCAGCAGAGGTCCTTGTGTGCCCACCCCCCCACACACAGTATAAATAAATAAAATAAAATAGATTCATAGAGAGCAACGTCAAGATAGAGACATTGTCCCTCAGAAGTTAGGTCACAGCCCTAGCCTCCCAGAGGAGCCAAGTATAGACAGAAAGGTAGGGCAGTCACCCACAGGGGGCAATGTTGAGCCACACTGCACCTGCCTACTGGTTACTGCGGTGGAAAGGCCTGGTGTCCAGTCCTGATTTTCCAAGAGCGACAGGAAATCCAGATTTCTTTTGTGTGTGAGAATCTCCTAATTTCAAAGCCAGCAAATGAACACTGAGAGTCCAACAATCAACCTGCACCTGCAACATTGTTTCTGAAGCTTAGAGAACATCAAGTTTGGATTTTTAGGGAGGGTACTTGGTCCAGGCTGGGAACTCTGGTGTCCTGATGGCAAGGGATTAGAGGGCCAGGGTCTAGCATTCTTCCCAGCCAGCAGAAGAGGCAGGCTGTCATGATGGTGACGTCTGGTACCCTCTTGTCCCTGTGTCTTGCAGAGGCCCCTCGGTTCGAGTCCATCATGGAGGATGTGGAGGTGGGGGCCGGGGAAACTGCTCGCTTTGCTGTGGTGGTCGAGGGGAAACCACTGCCGGACATCATGTGGTACAAGGTCAGAGGGCATGAAGATCACAACATGGAGTCTGCCAGTTGGCTGGGAGCCTGAGGGAGGGGCAACTAGGGGTTCCTGGGATATCTTAGGAGGGAAGAACTTGAGCAGAGGCGTGGTTAGGAGGAGGAAGTGGGACCCAGGGGACTAACTGAAGGGTTTAGAGCTATTTGCAGGCACTAAAGAAGCTGATCCTGGTCCCAGGGTGGGAGGTTCTGCTGCCCTGGGTAGAGACAGAGAGTAGGGCCTGGTCGGCAGCTTCCTGGATCCCAGGTCCAGATGAAACTAGCTGTCTGTCACGGAGGTAAAGCTGGGCCTCAGGTGGCAGTGCGAACAAGCCTGGACTGGAGGTGACACCCATCTCTGCAGGACGAGGTGTTGCTGGCTGAGAGCAACCATGTGAGTTTCGTGTATGAAGAGAATGAGTGCTCCCTGGTGGTGCTCAGCACAGGGGACCAGGATGGAGGCGTCTACACCTGCATAGCCCGGAACCTGGCGGGTGAAGTCTCATGCAAGGCAGAGTTGGCTGTACATTCAGGTGGGCTGGAGTTCTCAGGGAGAAGGGCCATTATGGCACCCCAGGAATGTACTGTGCCTTCAGTCCTGACCTCCACCTGTACCTGTTGGAGGGGGTCTCAGCATTCTGACTCCCCTTTTGTCTCCTGCATCTGTCCTTCCTGTCCCAGTCTCTGACCTCATCCCCATACCATCTCCACCGAGTAACACCAGGCAGGACATCTCTCTATTCCACAGCTCAGACAGCTATGGAGGTAGAGGGAGTGGGAGAGGAAGAGGAACATCGAGGAAGGAGACTCAGCGACTTTTATGACATCCACCAGGAGATCGGCAGGTATGGGGCAAGGAAGAGCCAATGTCAGTGTCCCGCAGAGGCCACTAGGTCTGAGGGCCAGGACAGACCAAGAGTCAGGGCTGCAGTAACAGCTGCATCCTGTCACCCACCCTCTCTGTGTCATCTAGAGGTGCCTTCTCCTACCTGCGTCGTGTTGTGGAGCGGAGCTCTGGTCTAGAGTTCGCAGCCAAGTTCATCCCCAGCCAGGCCAAGCCCAAAGCATCAGCAAGACGGGAAGCCCGCCTGCTGGCCAAGCTTCAGCATGACTGTGTCCTCTACTTCCATGAGGCCTTTGAGAGGCGTCGGGGACTGGTCATTGTCACTGAGCTGTATCCTGGGGCCGGCTGGGGATGTATAACTGTCCCTTGTAACAGCTAACTGGGAACACGTTTTTGTAAACGTGTTTACAAAGTGGGCATGTTGGGACTGGGGATGTAGCTCAGTTGGTAGAGTGCTTGCCTAGTATAGAGGAAGCCCTGGGTTCAATCCCCAGCAAGTATAAAACTAGGTGTGATGGCATATTCCTGTAATTCTAGGGATGGGTGGAAGAAGCATCAGAAGTTCAAGGTCATACTCACTTATATAGCTAGTTGAAGGTCAGCCTGTTGAAGTTGAAAGGGATAAGTCTGGAGAGTTCTGTGAATACCATGTTTTAGCCCAAATTCTCATACATTTAATGTCTTTCTGGTAGTGTTGCATGAATTTTACACTTAGTAACCTATTCACTTCTCATGGATTTTATGACCCCCATCTTATAGCTGATGAAACAGGTGTGAAGAGGTGAAATAACCAGCCCACAACTACGCAGCTAACAAATGACATATGCTATTTTATCATGAGATGCAGTGGAGTATACCTGCACATTTGATGGAACCCCATTTCAGATGAGCCCTGAAACCCTTGCATAAAAGCTCATTTCAGATGAGCCCTGATACCCTTCCATAAAAGTTATGGCTAGTAGCCGGGCATGGTGGTGCATGCCTTTAATCCTAGCACTCGAGAGGCAGAGATAGGAGGATTGCCGTGAGTTCAAGGCCACCCTAGACTACATAGTGAATTCCAGGTCAGCCTGGACTAGAGCAAGACCATACCTCGAAAAACCAAAAAAAAAAAAAAAAAGTTATGGCTAAACAAAGGCATAACCAGCTAAGGATGCTGGCCCTTGACTTGGCTGTCTGAAGTGGAGAGACCTTGGCCTGCATGCCAGCATCCCAGTTGCATTGTTCAAGTATGAATTTGTCAGCAAAAATGACAAATTATTCCATGTCATGTACCTCCAGAGTACATGACAAATAGACACAAGGAGTTCCAGCCACAGTCAAGAAGACTCTGCTATGAATGGAGCCCTTTAAATGCTTCATGGGGTGGGCAGGGGAGGAACTGTCTTCCTCCATTTTAACCTTGAGAGAACTCAGGCTCAGAGAGGGTGAGGTACTTACCTGAGAGTTCAAGTAGAGTTGTTCTGCCTATGTAGCCTGACACCAGGGAAGAGAGTTACAGGGTCTGACTGGTGTCAGACGTGCTTTGAAGGGAAGGAGAGCCCTGGGCTGAACTGAGGCTGAGCTGGGCAGTTGGCACCTATCAATGTTCTCCTTGACCTGAGACATAGCTGCACGGAAGAGTTGTTGGAGCGCATGGCCAGGAAACCCACCGTGTGTGAGTCTGAGGTGAGGGCAGTGGGTGGCAGGGGTTCAGGTTGGATACGAGCTTTCACCCACCTGAGCTCTGGGAGTGATGTGTATATCTTATGCATGCCCTCTGTGCCTACATGGAAGCCAAGGGTGGTGGCGGAGAGTATGGTTAGGCAGGCAGCAGAACTCCCAGGGGACCAGACCACCATTCATTTGGGACTTGCACTGTCCTCTCTGACAGTTCTGTCCAATTCTGTTGCTTTCCAGTCTTCCTCATATCCACATTCCCAAACACTTCTCCAGTGTCCTAGAGAGCTTACCTAGACTCTGCTGATCCCAGTGCATGACTGTACGTGGTGTACAGTGGCACAGCTCTGTTTATTATAATGGAACTGACTATGCATCATAAGTAACTGTACTGTGGCTAACCTATGCAGCTTTATATGGTAAGCCCTGGGTTTTGGCACCCCAATCCTGCCTTTCAACTTCCTCCATGAGCCATCTGAAGGCTACTTGCCCAAACATTGCCTGACCTCTTGCTATAGCCCTGGTGATGATCAAGCATAGTGCCTCCCACTTCCACAGACTCGATATCTCCTGTTTCCACAGATCCGGGCCTATATGAGGCAGGTACTCGAGGGAATATGCTATCTGCATCAGAGCCACGTGCTGCACCTTGATGTCAAGGTGAGGAGGGGGTGTGGAGAGCAGGAAGTGGGTGGGGCCAAAAGGTAGAGTATTCTTCCTTACCCTGCTCCCTCTTGGTGCTTGTATCTTATAGCCTGAGAACCTGCTGGTGTGGGATGGTGCACGAGGCGAAGAGCAGGTGCGCATCTGTGACTTTGGGAACGCCCAGGAGCTAACTCCAGGGGAGCCCCAGTACTGCCAGTATGGCACACCAGAGTTTGTGGCACCTGAGATTGTCAACCAGAGCCCTGTGTCTGGAGTCACTGACATCTGGTAATGCTGGCATGCTGTGCTGTGCTGGGGACTTTCTCAGTGGTTGGGAGGAGCTCCAGGAAACTGGGATTCCTTCTCTGACAGTTGACTGGGGGCATTGCTCCCCATATCTCTTGCCTGTGTGATCCCCATCCTCACTCCTTGGGGCTGACTCTGCCACACAGGACCTCCTCCTTATATCTTCAGCTCCTGCCTCCCCTGGGCCCAGGTCTTCCCCAGTGAAATAGGTGTGGTCCCGTCAGTCCCCAGACTTCTCTGGACTTTCTGGGCCAGCCCTGCCATTACCCTGCCTCTGGATAGTGGGTCTTCCCTGAAGGAGGTTCCCCTGTGCAGTGTTCCCAGGGAGGAACTGTCTCTTTCAGATTGGCAGTGGAGGGAGCAGCTCACCTCCATCATGAGGTGGGCTGACTTCTCACCTATACCTATGCTTTCCCACAGGCCTGTGGGTGTTGTTGCCTTCCTCTGGTAAGGATCCCTCTACAGTCTCCTAGTTGTTTCCCACCTCCAATATCTGAAGGGCCTGCTGCCCACCCCCTCCTCTACCATGTCCCCTGCCCCTTCCTCACTAAAGGGCTTCATATGCATGAGCATGAACACCCCAGTCAGCACGCCTCAGTTCTGTCCTCCTTAAGAGGTGGATGCACTGGACCAACAGAACCCAAAATAGACTCAGTGCCATTTTAAATGGGCAGCTGCCTGGTCTTGTGTGTCAGGGGAGCATAGAATAAGGGGGTACATCTCCTTACAGAGAGGCCACACTGGAGGAGGGGTAGACCAGGTCCTCTAAGGCATGGGTAATCAGATCCCCCAGATGGGACTGCATCCCTGAAAATGTGGGGGGCTGAGGTGGGCATAGGAGGCTGAAAACTCTGGTTTCCTCTCTAGATGGGAACAACATCTAGTGACCCCACAACCTGGGGCCCCCACTTATCTCTGGTCCTTTGTGCCCCTCCAACACACATTGCACTTCACTTTGGCCTCAGCCCCAGGACCTTTCCCAGCTCTCACCACAGTGCTCTCCACCTTTTCAGCCTGACAGGCATCTCCCCATTTGTTGGGGAGAATGATCGGACAACATTGATGAACATCCGAAATTACAACGTGGCCTTTGAGGAGACCACATTCCTGAGTCTGAGCAGGGAGGCCCGGGGCTTTCTCATTAAAGTGCTGGTGCAGGACCGACTGTGAGTAGAGGACCCTCCCCCAACTTGAGACCCTTCTAGCCACCTGCCTACTTCTACCAAGCCTCTGCCCTTAAATATACAAATCCCAAGCTCTGAAGAGGCCTTTTCTCAAACATTCATTGATGAATGAGTTATGAATGAATGATTAATCCTCATTCTTTTACAGGAGACCTACTGCAGAGGAGACCCTAGAGCATCCTTGGTTCAAAGTGAGTCTAGTCCTGCCAAGTGTGGTACAGAGGTGGAGGGAGAATGTTACTAATAGCTCCATTTATGGGGTATCTACCATATGCAATAACTATGATATGCATTATATATATAATCCATTAGCCTCACAATTGGTCTGCAAAGGAAAGTATTGTTACTACTCTTTTGTTGATAAGGAAACTGGAACTCAAATCAGTGATCAAGTTGAGATATCATGTACCCCAAACATAGGCCTGGACCCTTTCCCCTATCCTAGAGTCCACTTTTTTTTAAGATTTTATTTCTTTATTGAATTTGAGAGAGAGAGAGAGAGAGAGAGAGAGAGAGAGAGAGAGAGAGAGAGAGAGAGAGAATGGGCACACCAGGGCTTCCAGCCACTGCACTACATGGGGCCTGGGGAATCAAACTTGGGTCCTACTGCTTTGCAGGCAAATGCCTTAATTGCTAAGCCATCTCTCTAGCCCCTAGAGTCCTCTTTTTTTTTTTCCTGTGAAGTCCTTCTCTTTTTTTTTCTTCTTTTTTTATTATCTATAATTAGATATACTTAATGAGCGAATGTGTTGATGTCCCCAATTCCTCAATTGCCCTCTTCCCTGTCCCCAATCAGCTGGATATCCTCCTCCATGGGCATACTAGATCAGTCCATGGGGTAGGGGGTTATGGATAACCTAGGAGTCAACCTGGTTCCACCCCCTTTGTACGTTGTTACTGAGGGAGGTGATAGCTTAGAGTCCTCTTTAAGATTCTCTCTGGTACAAAAGACCAGCTTTGGTCTTCCTTCCTCCTCTCTGTACAGGCTACCTTTGTCTTGCACTGGTCCCACACTCTGGTAGCTAGGTGTGTCATGGCAGGCTCACTCTCTCATGAGCTCCATGTGGACAAGGTTTTCATTCATTCCAAACGCCAGTATCTTGGGATACAGTGCTAAGCACTGGTGGGGCAGGGAGTAGCAAATGAACCCATTAAGGGTGCCTGAATAAACTTGCCATTGGATGAGACTGTGTAGCTCAGTGGTAGGCTCCCTGCCTAACATGCTCAAGGCCCTGAGTGTAATTCCCAGCACAAAAACAAACACTTGCCATCATGTGAAAATGAAGGGCAGTTGGTGAGCAGTCCTTGAAGTAAGAGCCTCCTCCCTCAGGCAAGAAACAAGCTCCAGGAGAGAGAGCCCAGGTGGTGCTGCAGTCTGCATGGATTGGACCACCACAGCTCCGCAGTGTCTGGGGTGGTGGTGGCCTTACATGGAGACAGAGCTGGTGGCCACCCAGGAGCACAGGCCTTGGGGTGCCTGGTGCCCTGGAGATGCTTAGAAGCCACCTGTTTTTTCCCTCTTCCCTTGGCTTCAGGGCTGGAGGAGTTGTCCTGTCAGACTCTCACAATGGGTGTTTGTCCCACTGCCCACCTCTGGACTTTGTCTTTCAGGGCTCTGGGTTGACAGAGAGCTGTCCCTCAGGCCCTCTTTCCTGGGTTTACAGACACAAGCAAAGGGGGCAGAAGTGAGCACTGACCACCTGAAGCTCTTCCTGTCCCGGCGGAGGTGGCAGGTTAGTTTGGCTGGCCCTGCCTCTGTCCTTTCTATCCTCCCATTCTCTCTCTCTCTCTCTCTCTCTCTCTCTCTCTCTCTCTCTCTCTCTCTCTCTCTCTCTCTCTCTCTCTCTCTCTCTCTCTCTCTCTCTCTCTCTCTCTCTCTCTCTCTCTCTCTCTCTCTCTCTCT
>PVHP010000964.1:87570-98279 GCA_004024765.1 Zapus hudsonius | reverse complement strand
CTGGCCCCTCTGGTCTGACTGTTTCCAGCGCTCCCAGATCAGCTACAAGTGCCACCTGGTGCTGCGCCCCATTCCCGAGCTGCTGCGGGCGCCCCCGGAGCGGGTGTGGGTGGCCATGCCCAGAAGATCACCTCCGAGTGGGGAGCTCTCATCTTCCTCGGACTCGGAAGAAGAGGAGCTGGAGGAGCTGCCCTCGGTGCCTCGCCCCCTGCAGCCCGAGTTCTCGGGCTCCAGGGTGTCTCTCACCGACATTCCCACTGAGGATGAGGCCCTAGGGACCCCGGAGGCTGGGGTCCCCACCCCCATGGACTGGCAAGAACAGGGAAGGGCTCCCTCTCAGGACCAGGACGCCCCCAGCCCCGAGGCCCTCCCCTCTCCAGGCCAGGAGCCCCCAGCTGGGCCCAGTCCCAGGCGGGGAGAGCTCCGCAGGGGCAGCTCGGCCGAGAGTGCCCTTCCCCGGGCCGGGCCGCGGGAGCCGGGCCGGGGCCTGCACAAAGCGGCGTCGGTGGAGTTGCCGCAGCGCAGGAGCCCCAGCCCGGGAGCCACCCGCCTGGCCCGGGGAGGCCTGGGCGAGGGCGAGTACGCCCAGAGGCTGCAGGCCCTGCGCCAGCGGCTGCTGCGGGGAGGCCCCGAGGATGGCAAGGTCAGCGGCCTCAGGGGTCCCCTGCTGGAGAGTTTGGGGGGACGCGCGCGGGACCCCCGGATGGCGCGGGCTGCTTCCAGCGAGGCGGCTCCCCGCCACCAGCCCCCTCCCGAGGCGCGTGGCTTGCAAAAGAGCAGCAGCTTCTCCCAGGGTGAGGCGGAGCCTCGGGGTCGGCACCGCCGCGCTGGGGCACCCCTCGAAATCCCAGTAGCCAGGCTAGGGGCCCGCAGACTACAGGAGTCTCCCTCCCTGTCGGCACTTAGCGAGGTCCAGCCACCCAGTCCTGTACGGCCCAGCGCCCCCAAACCCAGCATCCCCAAGTCCTCAGAACCTTCAGCCGCTTCACCCAGAGAGTCTCCCCAGCCCTCCGCACCCCAGCCTGTCCCAGAGAAGACCCCAGAGCCCACGCCAGAGCCGGTCCGAGCCACCAAGCCCGCCAGGCCCGCGGTGGCCCTGCAGACCCCGGGGCTGCCCCTCACGCCCTATGCACAGATCATGCAGTCGCTCCAGCTGGCGGCCCCCGGCCAGGCCCCGCCGAGCTCCGCTGAGCCTCCTTCGGAGCCCAAGCCCCACGCGGCTGTCTTCGCCAGGGTGGCCTCCCCGACCCCTGGAGCCCCCGAGAAGCGCGCGCCTCCAGCCCGGGTTCCCCCGGCGCTCGCCGAGAAAGCGCGGGTCCCCACGGTGCCCCCCAGGCCAGGCAGCAGCCTGGGCAGCAGCATCGAGAACCTGGAATCCGAGGCTGTGTTCGAGGCCAAGTTCAAGCGAAGCCGGGAGTCGCCCCTGTCTCGGGGGCTGCGGCTGCTGAGCCGCTCGCGCTCAGAGGAGCGCGGTCCCTTCCGCGGGGCCGAGGACGACGACGGCATCTACCGGCCCAGCCCGGCGGGAACCCCGCTGGAGCTGGTGCGACGCCCCGAGCGCTCGCGCTCCGTGCAGGACCTCAGGACTGTCGGGGAGCCCGGCTTCGTCCGCCGCCTGTCGCTGTCGCTGTCCCAGAGGCTTCGGCGGACCCCGCCGGCGCAGCGCCACCCGGCCTGGGAGGCTCGGGGCGCCGACGGGGAGAGCTCGGAGGGCGGCAGCTCGGCGCGGGGCTCCCCGGTGCTGGCGGTGCGCCGGCGGCTCAGCTCCACGCTCGAGCGCCTGTCCAGCCGTCTGCAGCGGAGCGGCAGCAGCGAGGACTCGGGGGGCGGCTCGGGTCGCAGCACGCCGCTGTTCGGGAAGCTGCGCAGAGCCACGTCCGAGGGCGAGAGCCTGCGGCGTCTCGGCGTTCCGCACAACCAGCTGGCCTCGCAGGCCGGCGCCGCCACGCCTTCCGCCGAATCTCTGGGCTCCGAGGCCAGCGGCACGTCGGGTTCCTCGGGTGAGGAGGGGCTACCTGAGGGTGGCACTGGAGGGGTTAGAGGCAGCGGGGTCCAGGCTGGACCGGGAACGTAGGGGAAGGAGGTGTAGGACTGGGGGAGGTGGGAGCCGGGCAAGAGCTCATGGGCCTGGGTCTCAACAGTTCCAGGAGAAAGCCGAAGCCGGCGTCGCTGGGGCCTCTCAAGGCTGCGGAAGGACAAGGGCTTATCCCAGCCAAACCTCTCTGCCAGTGTCCAAGAGGACTTGGGTCACCAGTATGTGCCCAGTGAATCAGGTGAGAAGCCTCCCGAGAGAGCACCTTTCTCCAGCCCCAAGTAGCAGTCCTAGGTGGGCGAGAAACTGGCTACCTTGATGAGCCTGGGTGTCCATGGAAGGGGCCTGGAGTCAGGGATACAGCCACCATAATCACACCAGCTGCCGTTTAATTAGCAAAACGTCACAAATGCTGAGTCATTCAGTGCTGTGGCTGTCTGTGCATGATGGTCATCGTGCCTGTTTGCAGGTGAGGACACAGGCTTAGCAATGCAATGCTCAATCACTTGTCCAAATCACAGAGCAGTAAGGGTCCAGAAGTGGCTCCAGGTCACCCTGTTTAGGCCTTTCTTTGACTTGGGCCTCTTGGAAGACCCTAGAAGATTTCTGACCCTGGGTGTATCAGTTACATTAGTCACATTGCTGTGATGAAATACCTGAAGAGAAGCATCTTAAGAGAGGAAGCATTTATTTCAGCTCATAGTTTGAGGTTACAGTCATGGCATGGAAGCCAGACAGCAGAACTGTGGGGCAGCTGGTCACATTCCGCCCACAGTGAGGAAGCAGAGAGCCATGAATACTGATGCTCAGCCAGCTGCCTCCTTTTCATACAGCCCTGGGCCACAGCCCATGGAATGCTACTGCCCACAGTTAAATCAGGTCTTCCCACCTCAATGAACCTAATCTAAAAATTCTCCCTGAGACATACCCAGAGATTTGTCTCCATGAAAATTCTAAATCCTGTCAAGTTGACAACCAGAGATTAAACAGCCCACTGGACCCAGTTTTGAAGAAGTTCAGGGTCAGGCTCCCTCCCCTGATCCCCAGAGCCCCCTTCAGATATGTCTGCTTGAGTGTGTACTCAAAACACTCTTTGCCTCCCGACCTGAGATAAGTCCCTACTTCTTCATTTCTCTGCAACTTTGAACACTGGCTGTCCTTCCTTGTTCTCCCCGACCCAAGGCGCAACCAGCCACCAAGCAAGGTTGTATGCAGGATCTTTACAAGCCAACCCCATCTTGGCCCAGGTCCTGGTTAACCTGCTCAGAATGGTGTCTAGCCTTGTCTCAGCTAGGCTTGAGGGAACTGTGTCCAGCCTTTGCCAAAGTCAAGTGAAGGGGAGAGAGGCCACCTGGTGAGAGGAAGGTGGAAAAGGAGGAGGAAGGTATTTAGTAGAGAAGACAGGACAACTGATCCCTTCCTACCTGGGACCTCTTGCCCAGCTCTGTTTTGCTGGTGCAGCTGATTGCCTGTCAAGCGGTCTCCCCTGACCTCGTCCTCTCCCCAAAGGGTGAAGCCTGTGTCCACTTTACCAACTAGGGCTGCTCCTGGAGGAATGGCTGTAGTGCTGACAGAGCTGTGCCGAGGTCATCTTCACCTCTCCTTCTAGCCTACCTAGTTCTCCCCCTCCACTCAGTACCTCTCTAGGTCTGAAGGCAGACTGTCTGGAGCATGCTGGAGCATCCCAGTGGAGTCCTTCCCTGGGGAACAATAGGGTACAGTGGGAAAAGGACACATACAGTCTGGACCTTGCATTTCTGCTGATATTCCCTTTCCTGCCCAGCTCACCCCCACTCCCACTCTCTCCTGGTTCTTCAGGGGCAGCATCTGGCTCCCAGGGGTCTTCAGTTCTTTCTGCCCAGGTAAAAAATAAATCACCCCCACACCCTGAGACCAGAACCAGATTGGAATTTTTCTGAAGGAACATTCCAGGGAATCACAAATTCAAATCTTCATGTCACTGAGGAATTCCCAGCCCAGGGGCACTATAGCAGAGTTCCCGACCCCAGCCGAGCCATGACTGACAAAGTCACTAACACCAGCCAGTTGGTGAGGCAGCTTTTCTGCTTTGCTGAAACAACCTTTTTTTCTAGGTTCAGCTCCTGGCTTCTCTATGGGGCATATTAAGAAGATAACAGTAATAAGCACAATAACAGCTAATGTTTAAGAGTGCTTTCCTCATGCCAAACGCATGCTAGCACCTCACAGCCTCATTTCATTCTCACAGCAGATCTTGAACTTGGTCTGACACTTTCCCTCAATTTACAGACTAGAAATGGAATTCCTGTGACTAGTCCATGGTCATGTAGTTGTTGTCACTTGCCTTTTCAAAAGCTCTCCTCTCTTAGTGACCTGAAGGAGTACATAGAAGGTAGAATATCTACAAGTCTTTCCCAGGTGGACACAGGGCCAGGGAGGTTGGCACGCTTCCAGAGGTTGTCCATACCATGTGCTGGCTTCAGATCACTTAAAAATGTACATTCTTTTCTTTAAAAAATTATTGAGCTGGAGAGATTGCTTAGTGGTTAAGGCCTTTGCCTGCAAAGCAGAAGAACCTGAGTTTGATTCCCTTGGGCCCACGTACAGCCAGAAGCACAAGGTGGCACATGTGCCTGGAGTTTGTTTGCAGTGGCTGGAAGCCCTAATGTGCCCACTCTGTCTCTGCCTGCCTCTCTTCCCCCCCTCTCTCTCCCTCCCTCCCACACACACATAGACACACACACACTCTCTCTCTTTCTCTCTCACACACACACATTCTCTCTCAAATTCAATAAAGAAATAAATCTTTTAAAAAATTTATTTACTTGCAAGAGAGACAGAGAGAGGAAGAGAAAGAAAGAAACAGAGAGAAGACCTCTTAACACTGCAAATGAACTTCCAAAGGTTACACCACTTTGTGCATCTGTTTGTACATGGTTATGGGACATCACACTGGGTCAGCAGGATTTGCAAACAAGCACCTCTAACTGCAGAGCCATCTCCCAACCCAAGAATATATATTCCAATCACAGTTTACTTTCAGCCCATGTTAGCTCAGATCACTGCCTCTTCTTTTCCTTCTCACTTGCCCTGCAGTGCTCTAGAGGGAGTGCATATATTGCAGAATCTTAAATGACTGTTAACATTTTTCAAAATGTGTTTGTTTATATTTTAACAAATGCTTGTAGAGCATTTAGAGGCAGTCCTTGCTCTAAGTGATTTATAAATGTGAGGTATGCACCATGAATCTTCAATCATCAGTGCAAGAGGTAGTTCTGCACATGCTGAGACCCTGGGGAAAGTGATGCTTGTCTTACAGAAATTTCTCGAAGGCATAACATGAGGTCCTACTCCTCACATTTGGCTAGGAAGAACCTTTCACTCAGTTTCCTGCTGGCCCTGTAGTACCAATGCTCAGAGCTTCCTCCTTCAGTAGCAAGCAGCTAGGGGCCATACACAGGCGGCTGTCTTTCTCTCCCTCTAGACTTCCCCCCAGTCTTCCACATCAAACTCAAGGACCAGGTGCTGCTGGAGGGGGAGGCAGCCACCCTGCTCTGCCTGCCGGCAGCCTGCCCAGCACCCCGCATTTCCTGGCTGAAAGGTTAGCAGATTGCATCTCTCACAGAAAAAGGGGTGTGGCAAGTGACACTAAGTACAGGGAAGGTGGAAGTGACAGGTAAGGGGGCCTGGGCATGTGCCATCCCATTCATCAGCCCCCCTTCCTCTCATCTCTGCCCCCAGACAAGCAGTCCCTACGGTCAGAGCCCTCGGTGGTTATTGTGTCCTGCAAAGATGGACGACAGCTGCTAAGCATCCCACGGGCGAGCAAACGGCATGCTGGGCTCTATGAATGCTCAGCTACCAATGTCCTAGGCAGCATCACCAGCTCCTGTACTGTGGCTGTGGCCCGTGAGTCAAGGGCAGTACCAACGGGGGTGAGGCAGGGCTCGATGGGCCCTTAGCTGGGCCATCATGGGGACTCTCCTCCTCTTACCAGGTATCCCAGGAAAGCTAGCTCCTCCTGAAGTGCCCCAGACCTACCAGGATACAGCATTGGTGCTGTGGAAGCCAGGAGACAGTCGGGCACCTTGCACATACACACTGGAGAGGCGGGTGGATGGTGAGGGCAAGAAAGGGTGGTGGGAGAAGGGAAATGGCAGGCGGCAGTCAAGGGACACTGCCTGGGAAAGCCAGTGTCTCCCTGAGATCTTTAAAGATAGCACTGGGAGCTTGGGCCACCCCTTCTGTGGCCTTATCCCCTCCCCAATGCTTCCCACAGGGGAGTCTGTCTGGCACCCAGTGAGCTCAGGCATCCCTGACTGTTACTACAATGTGACCCACCTGCCCGTTGGTGTGACTGTGAGGTTCCGTGTGGCGTGTGTCAACCGAGCTGGGCAGGGGCCCTTCAGCAACCCTTCTGAGAAAGTCCTTCTCAGGGGCACTCAAGGTCAGTGGGTGGGGTGGAATGTGATAGGGTTGGGTTAGCGTGAAAAGAGGGAGGTAAGAAGGGGTGAGGTAGGTGGAGTGGCAGGAGACTAGGGTCCACACAACCCCTCCTGGGCTTCGCTCCCAGAACACATGGTGATGATTTTCTCTGTCTCTTCTTAGATTCTTCAACTCAGCCAACTGCTATTCCCCAAGATGCCCCTGTTACCTCAGGGCCAGCCAGGGCCCCACCTCCTGATTCTCCTACCTCACTGGACCCAACCCCAGCTCCCCTAGCCCCTCAGGCAGCCACTTTCAGCCCCTCAACTTCCCCCACATCCTCTAGCCAGGCCTTATCTTCACACAAGGCCATGGGTCCACCACCCCCCACCCCACCACGAAAGCACAGGGGCCTGCTGGCTGCTCAGCAAACACAACCCACCCCACCCAGTATCCAGGTCACCCCAAGTGAGCCCAAGTCTTTTGTCCCTGACAATGGAACTCCAACCCCAGCCTCCACTCCTCAAGGGGTTAAACCAGCATCATCATCTACTTCCCTATATATGGTGACTTCCTTCGTGTCTGCACCTCCAGCCCCTGAGCCCCCAGCCCCTGAACCCCCTCCTGAGCCCACCAAGGTGACTGTACGGAGCCTCAGCCCAGCCAAGGAGGTGATCAGCTCCCCCACACCTGAGAGTACCACTCTTCGACAGGGTCCTCCCCAGAAGCCCTATACCTTCCTGGAGGAGAAGGCCAGGCAAGCAGGGCTGGGGAAGGGAAGGTGGGATATAGGGGGAACACAAGGCAGAAGACTATCCTGGCTGGGCTTGGGGGAAAAGGTGGGAGACATGGAGCCTTAGAACTACTGAGTTCATCTGTGCCAGGCACTGTCCTGAGCTTGTGAACCACGTGTTGTCATGTAATTTCCACAGCTATGAGAGGCAGACACTACCTTATTATCACCCATTTCACACATAGGAGACTTGAGGTTATAGCTTTGTCGGTGAGTGCAGAGCCGGGCCTGGAACATTGCTTCTATGAACTCTGCAGCCCATGCTGGAGTCTTTGTCTCCAGGGTCCCTCCTCTCTTCTTTAGCCCTCACAATGGCAGCATCCTCCTCAGTTTTTTGCATACCTTTTACCTACATAGGGGCCGCTTTGGTGTCGTGAGAGCATGCCGGGAGAATGCCACAGGCCGAACATTTGTGGCCAAGATTGTGCCCTATGCGGCAGAGGGCAAGCGGCGAGTATTGCAGGAATATGAAGTATTGCGGACGCTGCACCACGAGCGGCTCATGGCCCTGCACGAGGCCTACATCACCCCTCGGTACCTGGTGCTCATCACTGAGAGCTGTGGCAACCGGGAACTCCTCTGTGGGCTCAGTGACAGGTAGCTGGACATTCCTGGGGACCAGGGGAGGCTGGCTGGAAGACCACCTGCTTAGCTCCCGCCACCCTCAGGTTCCGGTATTCAGAGGATGATGTGGCCACCTACGTAGTACAGCTGCTACAAGGCCTGGACTACCTCCACGGCCACCACGTGCTACACCTGGACATCAAGCCGGACAACCTGCTGCTCGCTCCTGACAACGCCCTCAAGATTGTAGACTTTGGCAGTGCCCAGCCCTACAACCCCCAGGCTCTTCGGCCCCTTGGCCACCGCACGGGCACACTGGAGTTCATGGGTGAGGGGACCGCGGGGGAGGGAAGGATTGGGGCACTGCCAGAGGGACACCCTTCAAGCTCACCCCACTTCATTCACATAGGTGCCATTTACTATGCACTTACTGTATGCAAGCAATGAACTGTGCTCTTTACTTAGACTTTTAAAAAATTAATCTTTACAATAGTTTTAAAGTTTGGAGATGAGAAAACAGAGATACCCTGAAGCTAAGTATTTATCCAATTCAACAGTTTTGTAAAATTTAAAATCTGACCATTTTAAATGATAGAGGTAGGGATTGCTAAAGCTGGAAAGACAGGAGAACCAATTATTTCTACAATTAGGAAGACCTGGTCCATTTAGCTACCTGCTAACTGTTTGACGCTAATTGTTTCTACTCCTTAGAGTTATTCTGCAAGCCACACTTTATAGATGAGACAATGGAGAGAGCCAAGCAAGTTTAGTAAATCGCCCAGGGTCCCATGGCTGGAAGGGGCAAACCTGGGATTAGAGCCAGCCAGGCTGGTTTCAAAGACTCTTAATCTTGCTGTTGGTAACACTCTGTGTGAACAGGACTCCTGCCTCAGTGCTGATCCGAGGCAGCTCATGATGCTCCTCTGAAGTTCTAGAGACTTCCACCATTCTGGATCTGGCTAATTCCTCAGAGGGTGTTACCCTCTCCTGCTTACTGGACTTCACAGCCTGCTGCTCTGGTTGTACTCATAGTGTGGTGACCCGAGCATCGGCCTGTCCCTCAAGCCAGGAGGGCCACCTGCTCTACCCACTTCCCTGTTCCCTTGCCACTGGGAAGCCTGGTCAGCTTGGCTTTTGTCTCTTGTCAGCTCCTGAGATGGTAAAGGGAGATCCCATCGGCTCTGCCACGGACATCTGGGGAGCAGGTGTGCTCACCTACATCATGTGAGTGCCCTGGCCTTAGCCCTCTGCTCTGCTCTACCTACACCATCTCCCTCATACTGTCTTTCCAGCTCCCACTCAGGTGCAGGGGGGCATTGTCCCTGAGCACTGCCCCCTTAGACTCCCATATTAATGTCTCCCAGACCTGACAGCTAGCCATCAGTCCACTAAGGTGGAGAGGCAGTGAGGGGGTGGCTGTAACTGTGCCAACTGGACTGTCTTTCACAACAGGCTCAGTGGACACTCCCCGTTCTATGAGCCAGACCCCCAGGAAACAGAGGCTCGGATTGTAGGGGGCCGCTTTGATGCCTTCCAGCTGTACCCCAACACATCCCAGAGTGCCACTCTCTTCTTGCGAAAGGTCCTCTCAGTACATCCCTGGTGAGTAGCCCCCTACCTGCCCAGACTTCAGTGTTACCTGCCTCTGGCTAGAGACTGCCTTGGTCTCAACTGGCCAAAGACCCCAGTTCCTCCTCTGTTACCTGAAGAGTAGTGCTGCAGTCATAATCATATCACCTCTCATTTATAGCCTAACAGTCCTAAGAGAGGGAGAACCATGATCCCCATTTCAGAGTGGGGAACTAAGCCACATCCTTAGTGGTGGATCAGGATTGAGAGAGGGTCTAGGGGAGGGTGGGGCCTGCCTGCCAGGAGCCTTGGGCTTAGCTCACAATCTCTGGCTGGCCTGGCAGGAGCCGGCCCTCCCTGCAGGACTGCCTGGCCCACCCATGGCTGCAGGATGCCTACCTGATGAAGCTGCGCCGCCAGACCCTCACTTTTACCACCAACCGGCTCAAGGAGTTCCTGGGTGAGCAGCGGCGTCGCAGGGCCGAGGCTGCCACCCGCCACAAGGTGCTGCTCCGCTCCTACCCTGGCAGCCCCTAAGTGGCCTCCGGCTTCAACTGGGGGTTCCCACTGTCGCCACTGAGGGACATTCCAGGGCCCACACTGAGTTGGGCAGGCCAGGACTTCGGATACCACCAGCAGCAACATCTGGCCGGGCTATATTACCTCATGGACCTGAGGGGAAAGATTCCCTGGGCTTTGGTCAGAAGTCACCCTGGCCAGAGCCAGAACAGGAGACCCATTGGCCAGACTGGGCAGGGGTGGGAACAGGAAGAGACATGAAGGAGATGAGGAAGTGAAGAAGAGGGAAAATGCTGGGAGGGGGAGACTCAAGAAGGTTCTGGGGTGGGGCGGGGTGGGGCACTGTGCATCTCAGGGAGAACCCAGGAGAGGGAGTGGCCAGAGAGAAAGAAGAGGAAGGAGCCCAGAGTGTTAGGGTGGTGGGCTGGGATTATCAATGAGTGAGGCTGAGACAGTGCCAGGACGTGAGGGAGGGCTGAGAGGCAGGAGACAAGGAGAGCAGGCTTGGGAGAGGAGGGGCAGGTCAGCATCTGGTTCCCCAGAAGGAGGAGAAAGGAGAAAAGCAGAGAGCTGTGGGCCAGTGGCCACTCAAGCTAGGCTCTCCTGTCCCCGTGGATGCAGCTGGGCATTCTATGCTGCTCAGGGTCACTGCTCCTCCACGGTCTTTGCCCTTCTTATTCATATTTATTTATTTATTGACTTTTATGGAATTCCCCTTTCATCCAATCCCTATTGCCCATGTTGTTCTGACCATCCCCTCCTTCCCACCGTCTAGCTGTCTGTACACCTAACTCTCTGTCTGTCTGTCACAAGGAAGTAAAAACAGCA
>PVHP010000964.1:0-81488 GCA_004024765.1 Zapus hudsonius | reverse complement strand
ATCATGCTCAAAGCCGTGATCCTGATTGGAGGCCCTCAGAAGGGTGAGAAGCTGGGGAGGAGGGGAGGAGGTAGGGCTGGAGGGGCAGGAGGCTGAAATGTTCTCCGCTCCTCTCCTAGGGACTCGCTTCAGGCCTTTGTCTTTTGAGGTACCCAAACCACTGTTTCCTGTGGCTGGTGTCCCTATGATCCAACACCATATAGAAGCCTGTGCCCAGGTAACCCCAGATACTCTCCTTTTCTACTACACTTCCTAACTTCTCCTTCATGCTGTGTTATCCCCTTTTCCAACCATAAACTTCCCACCAAGTATAGCCCAAAGCCCATCATTCACAGATGACAATGGAAATGGCGCCCCCTCAGGTTGTTCAGTGTAACTACACAATTGATTTTCCCAGGTCTTTTGCTGGTTTTAAAGGATGGAATTTGAAGTCACCATCTTAGAAACCATGTGAGCTCATGGCATGGGGACCGCTACTGATAATAACTCATAGATCTTACCCTGGAGCTTGTATTTTTTAATATTTTATTTATTCATTTTCAAGCAGAGAGATACAGAAAGAGAGAGAGCGCGCACCAGGGCCACCACCTTGTGGGTCTGGCTTATGTGGGTCCTGGGGAATTGAACCCAGGGCCTTAGGCACTGGAGGCAAGTGCCTTAACTGCTGAGCCATCTCTCCAGCCCTGGAGCTTGTATTGTATTGCTTTAATATTAGGATAGACAAGCTTTGGGTTTGAATTTAGTCTTTCTACCATAAGACTTGGTGCGAGCAAACTTTCCAGCTTCTCTGAGCTTGAGTTTCCTTATCTGTAAAGTAGAGATAAGACTTACTTTGTGAAGTGGTGAAGGTAAGGACCTGGTTCAATGCAAGCCCTTAATAAATAGTACCTTCACCTCATGCTGATCTCAAGCTTGGAGTGACAGATAAGAAAAGAGGAGACAAGATGAACAGATCATACTTGAATGCAGCTTGGTAGAGTAGTCCCAGTTCAAGTGGGAGGGGGAATATAAAGGACGAGCTGGGCTCAGACTTGTCTCGAGTGACAAGCAGGCCAGGATGGTAAAATGATTACCCAGGGCTCCCAACTGAAGGGAAGTTGTGGCCTCTGGTCTTTTAGACCAGTCCCAGGAACTCCCCAGTTCCTATCATGGTTTCTCTCACAACCTCTTCCCTTGTCCCCAGGTCCCTGGGATGCAAGAAATTCTGCTTATTGGCTTCTACCAACCTGATGAAGCCCTTACCCAGTTCCTAGAAGCTGCCCAGCAGGAGTTTAACCTTCCAGTCAGGTGTTTGAATGTACAATTATGGCAGGGGGCGGGGGTGGGATCTGGGTCTCTGAGTTCTTGGGAGTGGGTTGAGTCAGTATTTGCCAGAGTTTACCCCCTACTGATGGGATTCTTATGTGGGCATTTGAATTGCTAACTATAATGGAGTTTCTGTGATTAGGAATCTTCCTGGAAAGGGTGAGGAGGAACATTGCATCAGATGCTCTGGCTCATATTATCTGTCTCCTTTGATCTCACTGAGCTGGGTGGGGTCCCTTGGACAGGTACCTGCAGGAATTTACCCCTCTGGGCACAGGGGGTGGTCTCTACCATTTTCGGGACCAGATCCTAGCTGGTGCACCAGAGGCGTTCTTCGTGCTCAATGCTGATGTCTGCTCTGACTTCCCCTTGAGTGCTATGTTGGATGCCCACAGATGCCAGCGCCACCCTTTCTTACTCCTTGGCACCACGGTGAGGGGTTGGATGGGCTGGAGGGGATGGGAGGCAAGCTTAGCCTGGGGTGTTGGGAGAGAGATGCACTGCCCCAGCAGTAGCTGAGGTGTCTTTGGTAACCCTGAGCCCTTTGGCTGCTCAGAAGCAGGGAGGGGGAGGGTAGCTGTCAGCTCTCACTCCCGCTGAAGGTCTGTCAGTGTCAGAGCTGAGCTTCGTGCAGGTGCTATAGGAGAGGGGGAGAAAGCAGAAAACAGCCTTGGCTGCCCTGGATCAGCAGGGTCACTTTCTCAAGTGTGTCTGTCTTTCAGGCTAACAGGACACAATCTCTCAACTATGGCTGCATCGTTGAGAATCCACAGACACATGAGGTGAGAGCAGGAGGCCCCTCCCCACGCTTCTAGAGAATGCTGGAATGCTGTGACGTGGGCTCCAATAATTTTGGGTCTCACTCTAGCCCAGTTTAACCTAGTGCTCATTCGGTAGCCTAAGCTGGCCACAAACTCATGGCCATCTTCCTGTGCTAGAATTACAGGAGTGAACCACCATGCCTGGCTGGACCCCCGTCTTACCAAACAGAACAGTCTCTCAATAAGTTATCTTGTGGCCCTTTAAGAGAGACTGGCAGGGAAAAGAGGTACCAGTTCATTTCCATGGGTGTGGCACTATAATAAATGTTTACACAAGGTGAAGTGGACACAAAAGGGAGACCCACCAGAGCCTTGGTGGGCGGGAACTTCCTGCCAGAAACAGGACTGAGCTGAATTACGGTTATCAAGATGGAGACCAACATGTACAAAGATGGGCAAGGAGTAGTATAGTCCCACAGCCAGAGGGCCTGTGCCCCAGAGCCTTGCTGACTTTCACACACCCTTTTACATGTTCATACTTTAATAATATAAAATATACATGTAAATGCACAACACATACACATATAGTTTTGTGCCAGGCATGAGCTAGGTGTTAGAGAAACAGCCCAGAGGGAACATTCCCTGTCTTTCATGAAACCTCCATTCTCCTGGGAAGGATAGAGCCAAAAGCCAGCCTGTGGAAACAGCAGGTGCCCCTGTTGAGGTATGACTAGAAGCCTAGGTTGCTGGGCCTGAATCAGAGCTAACTCCAGGGCTGGCAGGAGAGGACTCAGGGAGTAACAATATTAACTAGGTTTCAAAAGGTAGTTTTTCCAGAGAAAAAGGTGGGAACAGGTATCCCAGCAGCCTGGAATTGTGTCTTAGGAGGTGGGGAGGGTGGAGCAGAGAAAGGCATGGAGTTGGGATTTACCTAGAAGGTGAAGGGCAGACCTCTCTGGTATAAATCCAGGCAGGAGCAAAGTGTGAAGTATATTTTAGGAAGTCATCCCTGGCAGCATAAAGGAGGCCCTGGAGATGGAAGGGGTCTTAAGGGTTATGGTGGGTGGTGGTCTCTCCTCTACTGTCCTCAGGTCCTACACTATGTGGAGAAACCCAGCACGTTTATTAGTGACATCATCAACTGTGGCATCTACCTCTTCTCCCCGGAAGCCCTGAAGCCTCTTCGAGATGTCTTCCAGCGTAATCAGCAGGATAGGCAACTGTGAGGCAGGCTCCATGACCCTATAACCTCCAGCACCCCAGTCACACCCCTGACCCCTGCCAGGCTCTGTAGGCCCCATGTCACCCTGATCATCCTCCTCCCCCTTCCCCCTCTCCCACAGTCATCCCCAGCCAGCCTCCTGATGTCCCTCCCCTTCTAACCTCATTCTATCCCTCTGCCTTGTGCATCCTGCGCTGCCTCTGTCAGTGCCTGCCCACTCCCCTTCTGGTCCATTTCTTCCCAGTCCTCAGTGTCCCAGAGATGTCTTTCAGAACAGAAGGCGACACACACTTGGATGCACATGTGCTTGAGTGCAGGCACGCACTTGTGTGCAAGTATACACACACACACATTTATTCTCAGGCTGCCCACACCGCTGCTTGCCAATGCTAGAGTTGTCCCTTTTAGGCTATAAGCTGGTCCCTTCTAGACTTGCCCCTCCCCACCAACGCCTATCTCACGCCTCATTCATTTCTGACAGCCATTTCTCACTCTACCATGTCTCTGCTTCTCCCCATCTCTCTTGGCCTCTCTGTCTCTGTTTCTGCTGAGTGGGCATCTCTACCATCTCTCTCTCTCTTTGTCTCTCTGTGACTGTCTCTGCCCTCACCAGCTGCCTTGCTCTGGGGTGAGTCTGTCCATGTTTCATTCCATCTAGTGAGGGAGGGGAACTGGAAGAGTGAGTGGGAGGAGGATGGTGGGGGGCAGAGATGGGAGGTGGGATCTAGGTGTGGGGTTTCCCTGTGAGAACAGCTGCTCTGAGGTGGTGGGGAGGTGACTGGGATGCTAGCAGCTATTGTAGAGGAACCAAGCTGGTGAGGGGCTTGAAAGAGGCGGCCAGAGCCCCTCCAGCTCCTTCCTGAAGGGACAGAACATTTGGGCTTAGCTGGGGGACTGATGTCACATCCTTCCTCTGCCAGGGAGGACTCTCCAGGCTCATGGCCTGGGGCAGGGACCATCCGCTTGGAGCAGGATGTGTTCTCAGCCCTGGCTGGGCAGGGTCAAATCTATGTGCACCTCACGGATGGAATCTGGAGCCAGATCAAGTCTGCAGGGTATGCAGGGGCTGGGGAAGAGTTTGGATCTGATTGTGAGGCCCAGGGTGCCTGAAGGCCCTGCTGGTCCCTGAGTCCCTCACCCCTTTTGGCCCCCAGGTCAGCTCTCTATGCCTCCCGCCTCTATCTGGGCCGATACCAGATCACTCACCCAGAACGGCTGGCCAAGCACACTCCAGGGGGTCCACGAATACGAGGTACACATCCCACCCCATTTTTACCCTTCGCCCTTCCCTGCGCCTCCCTATGCAGAAGTGGTTTGGCGTATCTTCCCCCAGGTCCTTTCTTCTGCTTCTAGGAAATGTTTACATCCACCCAACTGCTAAAGTGGCCCCGTCAGCTGTGGTAAGCTGTGGACTCAACCTCAGGGAGAGGAAAGATGGCTGTCAGGATGGGTAGGGGTACCCAGAAACCATCTGAGCTTATGGTGCTGATCTGTCCTCCTGTTTTATTATAACCTGTTTTGTGCCCTTAAGTACCCTAAGTCCCTCCGCATTCATGGTATGGTGCTCCTCCCCACAGCTGGGCCCCAATGTCTCCATCGGAAAGGGGGTGACTGTGGGCGAGGGTGTGCGTCTCCGAGAGAGTATTGTCCTCCATGGAGCCACACTGCAGGTAGGCACTGGCCCACAGCAGTGTGGGGTGCTCAAGAATCTGAGGGTGGGCCAGGAATCCTCTTCCAGAGAAAGAAGGGTGGTCCTTCCCACACACTCCCTCCCACCCCCCACCTACTCACCTACTCACCTTGTATCATCCTGTTTGTCAGGAGCACACCTGTGTCCTGCACAGCATCGTGGGCTGGGGGAGCACCGTGGGGCGCTGGGCCCGTGTGGAGGGGACTCCCAATGACCCCAACCCCAATGACCCCCGAGCTCGCATGGACAGTGAGAGTCTCTTCAAAGATGGGAAGCTACTGCCAGCCATCACTATACTGGGTATGGCTTTCTGGGGTGAGGGCTGGGAAGTTCCACAGGTGCTGGCTGAAGTCTGCAGGGAGAGAGAGAGAGAGAGAGAGTATTCCTTTAGCAAACACTTACCAAGTGCTTTCTGGGTACCAGGCCTGGCTGAGTCACTAGGGGCATGAGGCCAGGAACACAGATGGGCAGGGAGGGATCCCTCCGGATGGCCTGGCCATGGCCTCCGGCTCCCTGCCCTCTCCCACTCCCATGACCTGCTCCTAGTTTCCTCCTCCGTGCTTGCAGGGTGCCGTGTCCGGATCCCTGCCGAGGTGCTCATCCTGAACTCCATTGTTCTGCCTCACAAGGAGCTGAGCCGCAGTTTCACCAACCAGATCATCCTGTGAGGGGGCTGCCAAAAGCCCCCCAACTCCTGCCTACTTCCCTTTGGGCTGCGGCCTGCTTGGCCAGCTCTTCCAGAAAGGACTAGAGGATGCCTGACACTATCTCTTCCCATGTGAGGAGCCATGTGGGTGGCTAGAGACACCTGGCCTCCCTCCCCTCTCCCAAATAAACCCCTGTGAACCTTGGAGCCTGCACGACCATGAGTGTGCTTGGGCTGAGGGTGGGGATGTAAGGGGGCAGCTGAGTCAGGCCCCCCCACATTAGCATTTAAATTGGAGTCGTTGCTGCGGTCTCATGAATAATGAATCTGGGGCCCTGGTAAATCTCCCCCTCCCACTGTCTCAGCCTTGTGTGCTGGCTGCGCTGGAGGAAGGCCCTCCGGGCTCCCTGGCTTTCTGTGCCCTCCACCCCATCAGCACCACCTTCGCCCTGCTTGCCTGCTTCTCTCTGCCTGTGAGAAGGCTGAAGGGTTTTCATGGGCCCAGTTGCTGGAAGCCACAGGCCTGGGCTGAACACCCGACCCGGCTGGCGGCCTGCTGTCCACTCCTGTGGAGCCCCAGTCCTGGCCTGTTTAACTTTGCCAGTACCATCTGCTCCCAGCTTGGCTTTTGAAGGGTAGGGGTTTTGCCCCCTCCTGGGGGTGGGCTTCCAGGCTTTGTCTCCTACCCCCCTTGGAAGGCTGGGCTAGCCTGGGCTGATATTGAGAAAGCATTGTGGAGACCCCTGTTCTAGGTCAGGCCCTGGTCCTTCACGTTGGCATCCCTCATGTTTGCCCATGACCCCCATGTGCCCCTCTCACCGCCCTCCTTTCCCCAGCTGTGGGTGCTGAGCTTGGTTGCCAGATGAGCTGGTAATGATCGTAATCTGCTAATTGAGAGGAATCTAATTACCCGAAGAGAATGGGGGGCTGGGTTTGGGTGGGAGGGAGGAGGGGGTCCTGGCAGCAGGCTGGGGTGGCAGGCAGCAGGGTGCTGGGGCCTTGTCAGCACCAGGGTGCTGGATGTCATACCTTCCTAGGCAGGCAGTTAGGAAGATGCATGGGAGGTTGGGCTACTGGTGACCTGCTAGCCCCTGCAGGCTGGATGGCTCTCAGGGGTTTTAGCAACCCTGACCTGTAACCTGTCCCTCTGCAGCCCCTCTCCCGTGGCTCCTTCTGTCCCTGCCTCCAGCTCAGACCTGTCATCTCTGTCACCAGTAGGGAACTACAGAGCCATTCAGCCTGGGGACACCTCCCCCAAGGAAGGGGCTAGTAGAGGGCTGGGCCACATGGCCAGGCTCTGGATCCCTTTCCTCTCCTCCCTCCATCCTGACCCTTCTGTTCCAAGTGGTTGGCAGGGGCCATGGCAGCTCCATCATAAATATGATAATTTAATTATTTTCTCAGCAAAACACCGTGAAATCCAATAAGTCTGTGTCAGGCCCTGGCCCCCGGGACCCCCCTCCTAGACCCAGTGGAGGTGGAGACACAGTGAGGAGAGACACTGGAAGGGGAAAGGGTCAGTGTTTGAAGGGGGGTAGGGAAGTTGAGGCCTTTCAAACATGCCCCTAAGCTGAAGGGGTCAGTTGTGCAGGTGTTTAAGGACTGAAATGTCCCTACTCCTCACCATCCCTTCTCTGCACTGGGAGAGGCCAAAAGCCCCACGTACCCGAGGGGGCAGCCTAAGACCCAAGATGTGGGGTGTTTTAAGGCAGCAGGGTGCCCCGTGCCCCCTGTCGGCCACCCTGGGACCCTGTACCTAACCTTTGGCCCTACAGAGAGAGAGGTGCTAAGGCACAGGTCCTTGGGAGGGGTTTGGGAAGGAAGAAATAGGAGGGAACTGGGGTGGGAAGTGAGGGGGGGCAAGGGGAGGGATGCGGGGGAGGGGTGCGCTCCTGCCATTAGTGCTTTTTTCAGTTTCCATAAAAAGATTATTCTAGAATCATCCAGGGGGAGGAGGTGGGGGCCGGGAAGTAGGGGGTGGGTCCCTGGCTCCAAGCTGATGGGGTGACGGGGGAAGAGAGCTGAGGACAGGGACTGAGTGTGGAGAGAAATGTGGATGGGCTTCAGGAGCCAAGCCAAGGGGAGAGGGTGAGCCAAGAACATTGGGTGCGCGGAGGGGGGAGCTGGCCAGGGTGGAGCAGTCCCCTTGCTCAGCTTGCCCGGAGCTCCAGTCCCATCTCCATTTTGGTCCCCTCCCCTTGGCACTTAGCAGCCATTATGGGGGAGCAGATTGCAGCCCCCTCCCCCTCTCCGGGAAGCAGGCACAGCTGGGGCCCCCGCCACATCTGCCGCATCAGCGCCGAACACAGCTGGGTGTGCCTACAGCCACGCTCCCCAAAACACAAAAGGGGGTGGGGACCAGGGAGAGCCCAGACCCCTGAGACAGACACACTGGCACCTCTGCCAACAGACACTCTTCAAAGTGGAGCTACACCCACCAACACACGCTCCCTCGTGTGCAGAGACGGAGAACTGGCAAACACGCAATTACCCAGCCCCGCCTGCCACCCCCGCTCTCTTCCCGAAGGCCTCTCTCCTCCCCTTCCTTCCCCCTAGGGTTGCCTCTGTCACCAAGGCCACCTCTGAACTGGCCCGGGCCAGGTCTAAAGGGAGCAGGGGCTGTCACCCCTCCCCCCAGCCCATCCTTCTGGGAAAATGGGATTGTAATTGTGAATGCTAGGCTCTCCCTGGGAGCCTGTGCCCCTCCCCACAAAGACACTTAGAGCCTGCACGTGGTGGGGTCTCCATGTTGGGGCAGCGCGGTGGGCACTGATGAGTGTCCCTGCGGCCCTCCTGTGTTCCGCTGGCCGCCTCAAGGAGGCGCCGTGTACCCTCAGTCTTCAGTGCTGTGCTCTGCGCTCCAGGCCAACCTCAGCCACTCCTCCCACCCAGCAACCCGACACAGTCCCCTAATCCCTCAGTTTAGCTCTTCTGCCCAGGACACGGGTGGGGTGTGGGGCTCTCTCCATGCAGGAAAGTCCTGTCCAGAACAGATGATCAAGGGTCTCTTCTCCTTTCCCAGCTAATGACCACCTCGTGGCCCCTGATTACCTCTCACAGCTCCCATTTTCCCGCTCATCCCCTTGGCCCGCGTCTTGCCCTCAGCCTCCTTGCCCCCTCCCATCATCTCCCCCCTACCCCCCCCCCTCCCCTCGGAGCTTTAATCCCTCCTGCTGCTGTGCCGCCTTATCTGCTCCCAGCAGCTTTCGCTGCTGCAAAGCCCTCTCCCCCTCCTTCTCTGGATCTTCTCTCCCTCCTTCCAGGCTTTTGCGCTTTGCGCTCTGTCTGACCAGCGCGCCCCCTCCTGCCCAGCCACACCGCTCAGGCCCGCGTCGTGGTGGCTCTGGGCTGACACTAGATCGCTGTCCCAGTGCCCTTTGCTCTCTCTCAGAGGGCTGTGGGCTGCCCACCTCTCCTACCCTCCTTCTACCCAGGCCCTCTTCACAGGCTCCACCAACTTGTTCAGTGCCTGGCCAGCCAGGGGTTTGTGTCTTCCTGTCTTCCCTCTCCTGGTTCTTCAAGGTGTCCCCAATGTTGGACCCATTCCCCTTGACTAGAATCTTGAAAGTACCCAAACAGGGGTGGATGGCTTTCCCAGACAGAGGAAAGGATGCTTTGCTGGGCTGGCCCAAGGAAGACAGGTGAGCTGCGGAGCTGGCGACAGTGGGGGCAGGGCCTGGCGGTGGGACACTAACCCTCTTCAGTCGCCTCAGATCACGTCCCGGCCTCCCCACCCCCTTCGCTGGGACTCTCATTAACCGTTTCTCCTGCCTCGTCCATGGCATAAATAACCCAGATAAATCAGCCGCCGTCCGCCCCCCGCCCCTCGGCCCCCGCATAGCCCGTTTGTCACCGCTGCTCCCTTGCAGGGTTGGCGGGGCCAGGCCCCCCTCAACATTCCTTGTCCCTTCCCACCCACATCTGTCCCCCCCCCCACACACACACAGCACCAGGGCTAGGTCTCTGGGCTGGGGAGGTGGCAAGGGATGTCCCCTGGGAGCAGGAGGTGGGGGACTCACCCTAGAGAATGAGTCAGAAGCTCATGCAGTTTATGAATAGAGCCAGCCAGCCAGGTAGTGTCTGGGGGGGGGCGGTGGTAGGAAGCAGCAGATGAGGCTTAGTTTGAGGGTCCCAGAGCTGTGGAAAGGTTCCCTAAGAACCCCTTCAACTTGAATCCTAAGTGGTCTCCAGGCCTGCCTTTGGGGCAGTTTGCCCAAATAAAATCTCCACGCGTCCTCTCAGTGCCTGGAGCCAGTCCAGTGCCCTACTTCTTGACCCTTGGCCCCTTTCCTTGAATTCCCAGCCGTGCCTTTTTTAACCTCTGCATCCAGGTCCACCTACCCTTCTCTTTTTCCCAGTCAGGAAGCCAAGTTCATCCCTGGAGGGTGGAGAATTGCACTGGGAACACATCTGAAGGATGGGGACAGTTGGAGGGCAGAGGAGCCCTGGCTGCCCCTCCCCACACTCCTGGCTCCAGGGTCCTTAGCAGTCCCTCCACTTGCTCACAGCTGCTCACAGCTGGCCTAGGTCTTGGCCAGCTACCTTTCACCCTGAAGCTTCACTGCAAGGGGCAGCTGGTCCCCTGGGAGTGGGTGAGGGAAGCTGGGAGGAACTGGGGGAGCTTGGGCGCAGGGGTGGGGGTGGGGAAGAAGCTGGGCTGGGCCCCAGGGACCAGCTGGGCAATGAGCCGGGGAAGCAGCCGGGAGGCTAAATGAGGGAGATTATCACCCAACTGCAGCCGGGCAGAGAGGGAGGCAGGCAGGGAAGCAGGGAGAAGGGGGAGAGGGGACGGGGCCAGAGGCAAAAGGGGTGTGGAGGGACAGGAAGGGGGCCAGAAGGAGGAGAGGAGTGGGTGGTAAAAGCCAAGAAATGGACTGGAAGGATGGGGGGCTCCTGCAGAGCATAACCAGATTCCTGGAGATCTGGGAGACTGGATGGTGGGGATTTAGGGACAATTGGAGACAGCTGGCCATCAGGTAATGGTGGTGGTGTGTGTGTGTGCCTATAACAAACTGCTACTCCATTCCAAGTGGCCTGGAGTTTCCCCACATCCTCTACCCCACCCCCACCGCACACACACACACACACATACATAGTTACCACTCAACCTTATTCCTCTCAGAGGTGGAAGGCTTCCTGCAACCCCACAGGAGGGAAGAGGGAGTCATCTGGGCTCATGGTGGAAGCCAGTGTGCAGTGGGGACAGCATGACCCCTCGAGATGGCAGGGGGCCGCTGGGAATTCCGGCTTGTAAAGGACGCAGGAGCAGTAGTGAGTGCTGGGGAGAGCTTGGGGGGCAGCTCCCGCTTTCTTGGCAGAGCCCCAGACTGAAGTAACCTTAAAAAAGCAATTAAATCACCTTAAAAAAAACCAGTAAAGAAAAATCAATATTGGGAGAAAGGGGAAGAGAGAGAGAGAGAGAGAAGGATGGGAAGGAATGGTGGGGGGGGGGCTCTAAAAAGGTCCTGAAGTCTCTCAGGGAGGAGAAAGCATGGGGAGGGGCTTCCAGGGCACGGGGCAGAAAGGGATCTGACTGTGGACACTTGGACAGCTGCTTCCCATGTCAACTCCACTTTCCCCGGTTGTGTCCCAGGATGAGACAGCAACTGCCTTAGGGGTCCTATCTCCAGCTGGAGTGCCCACTTACCCAGACTCAACCAAGGCTCGTGGGAAACCTGCTGTGGGGTCATGGGAAGCCACGTTGCTGAAAGGCTTGGGACAACTTAGGCAGGGTGCTTATGCATGGACAGAATTGGGTGTGTGGGTACAGTCCACATTGGGGTGACCCTCACAAAACCGGACCTAGCCTTGCAGCCCAGGTAGGCAGAGCAGCTCCCTGCCCCTAGGGGACCCACCCTTGTGCCCCTCTCTTGGGGCCAGGAGGAGACTGCAGGGGACAGCCTGACGCAGGGGAGGGGTGGCCCTTGGGCAGCGGGTGGACCTCGGGCTCTAATCCCCAGCAGCTGCCGTTTCCCTCAGATCGATTCCCTTCTCACTTTTTTTTTCAGCTGCTGGTTCCGCGGCTTGGATCGATGGAGCCACCTCCCCCGCCCTTCCGAGCTTCCTCTCCCTGCTGCTCATTAGCACCCCGATTAATCAGCCCCCCTTTCTTCCAGGGACAAGTGCTTCCTCTCCCCCGCCCCATGAGGGCTCACACTTTCACATACCTCCCCATAAGCGGCTCATTTTTGCCACCCCCAGCAGGAGGCACCAATGTATCCCTTCCTCACCCCCTGCTTATGATGATGGCCCATGTGCTCGCTTCCCCTTCCACAGGGCTCCCCCTGTCCTACTCTGCCAGGGGACAGGACATTCTAGGCACTGTTTTCCTTAGGATAGCATTTCCATTGAAGCCTTACTCATCTTTCCAGTCCCTCCAATACCTCCACGGGGCTTCCCCCCCCCCCCCCAGCACACTCTATTTTGCTAGGCAGACAGGCTCATCCAGCTCCCCTTCTCCCAAGCCTGGCCGTGGCAAGGAATTTGGGGAAACAAAGTGGCCACAGATTTGCAGGATAGCTCGGGTGAGCTCTGTTCCAGTCCCACGAGTGAGAGGGATTGGGGCTGAAGGCAAAGCAAGGGAGAAGGAGTCAGCTCCCTCCCAGAGGAGGGCAGGAGTAGAGTGGGTGTTGTAATCAGCAGCCAAGCTCTGGGAGGGAGAATCCTGGTGGAGCCACAGTTGTCTGCTTGCCTGCCCTCCTCATTCAAACAAGTGGCTCTCTCAAGGAGTTTCTGGAAGCTGCTGTGAGTGGGGCAGTGGTTGGAGTCAGGGAGGCCAAGTGATGGAAGACAGAGTTGGTTGACCCTTCATGGGGTGTGGTCTGGAAAGTGACAAGGAGTAAGTAGGCTGAGCACCCTGGGCACAGCGTGCTTCCCTGGGTAGCCTGGGAGTGGGCCATCTGGAGCCCCCACGAGTGGCTATAATACAGCAAGAGTTTGGGGAGCACCACAAATCTGGGGATCCCCATCCTGGTCTGGAGGGGGCTTTCCCCTCTCTGTCCTGGCTCCTGCCGCCCGCCCCGTGCAGTCGGTGAAACGCTGTTGACATGTCCTGAATTATTAAGCGCGGGGTGGGCTCCAGAGCACATGCTGAGCGGAGCGGCTGGGGCTGCGCGGCCGGCGTGGCGGAGCGGTGCTCGCTCGCTTGCTCCCTCGCTCACTCGCTCGCTCGCAGGGACACACGCAGGGGCTGACAGCTGTGCTGGTGCTGATAAGGGAAGCCACAAGGAGACGATCGAGGAGAGAGACAAGCGGCAGCCGAAGCAGCAGCAGCAGCAGCAGAGGCAGCACCAGGGCTGCGGAGCTGCTGGGAGTGGGAGTGACGCCCCCACCTCGAGCCCCCACCCTGTCCCTGTCCTCCTCTCGATTGCCCAGAGTTTAGAAGAGCAGCCGCTGCCACCACCACCACTCCGGAGGGCAACAGGGCTGCTGGCCAGAGAGGGACAGTGGCAGTGAGGCACTGGCCAGTCCCAGCAGCTGGGGACAGATGCCGATCGAGATTGTGTGCAAAATCAAATTTGCTGAGGAGGATGCAAAACCCAAGGAGAAGGAGGCAGGGGATGAGCAGAGCCTCCTGGGGGCTGCTCGAGGGCCAGCAGCCCCTCGGGATCTGGCCACCTTTGCCAATACCAGCACTCTGCATGGGCTGGGCCGGGCCTGTGGTCCAGGCCCCTATGGACTGCGTAGAACCCTATGGGCACTGGCCCTATTCACCTCTCTAGCTGCCTTCCTGTACCAGGCAGCTGGCCTGGCCAGGGGCTACCTGTCCCGGCCTCATCTGGTAGCCATGGACCCTGCTGCCCCAGCCCCAGTGGCGGGCTTCCCGGCTGTCACCCTCTGCAACATCAACCGCTTCCGGCATTCGGCACTCAGCGATGCTGACATCTTCCACCTGGCCAATCTGACAGGGCTGCCCCCCAAAGACCGGGATGGGCACCGTGCGGCTGGCCTGCGCTACCCAGAGCCTGACATGGTAGACATCCTGAACCGCACTGGCCACCAGCTTGCAGACATGCTCAAGAGCTGCAACTTCAGTGGGCACCACTGCTCTGCCAGCAACTTCTCTGTGGTGAGTTCTGCCAACTGGGCCACCTGGCCCAGGGTGGCCAGAGGCTGGAATGGGGGCGGAGGGTGGTATGTGAGGGCATCCTCAACAGGGATTCCCTTCCTTCCACCACCAGAGGCAGGCCTTGTGTCTCCCCCAGCCGTGCTTCCCTCTAGATCCCCAGCCTGGAGCACAGAGGGACTTACCCTGGTGGTGTGGGTCCTCCTGCTGCTGCGGTGCTCAGGGATGAGGGCCAGGGCTATGGGCTCAGGATCCCATCCCCAGGCTGGACTGACTGAGCCCCACTTTACTTTTGCTCCCCTTTTCTTCTGAGGCTACTGGATTCCTCTTCCCACCAAATGAAGGTGATGGGGAAGGGGTTCCCGGGTGGTTCCCATCTAGGGAAGGACTCAAGACTGCCCTCTGGGAAGCTGGCCTGGCCAGCTGACTGGAAGGAGATGGTCTTCGTGTACACTGGGTGCCAGTCTCTTCCGTTGCTGTGTTTCTCACACACACCCCCTTCATAGCTGCCCTCACACATCCCTCTTTCATGCTCTCTTCAGCCTCTCTCGCTTGCCAGTGCCCCCCTCCGCCCCCTGCTCCTGCTGCTCCCTTGCCTGGCTTGGGCTCTCACACTGGGAATCACTCCTTCACTCTGTGTGCATCCCTCACCCTCATCGCTGGCACACGCACACACTCCAACTCAGGGACACAGTTTCCCTGCATATTCCCTCTCACTCACATTCAGTGTCCCCGTCACTACACTCATATGCACACCTGCACACCCACACAACCAGAGAGCTACTCATCTCTCTGTACCCCAGCTCCTAGCTGCCAAGGGTGGGGTCGTGCTGTGGGTGCCCTCCCAGCTCCCTCATCTCGCCAGCTCCATCATTGTTCCCCATTCTCCACTCCATTCGGGGACTGCTGACAAGATAGCTCACATGTGTGTGAACTCAAAACACACACCCTCACCAAGAATGCAGTGTTGGCTCTGCTTGCTGTCTTCTGCACATCTCCACACCCCCTGCAGTCAGGTGTGTGAGTGGGGGTGGGGGGCATGTCTTGAACACCATCTGTCTGTCTGTCAGTCCTCCATTCACCCACAGTCACAGGCGGTGTGCTTGAGTCGCCTGTCCCCAGCCCCTTGCGCCTGTGCTTTCATCCTGTGGCCACTGCCCGCTGCATGTGCAAATGTGTGGTGTCGATATGGAGCCACATAGGCCCAGCTTCCAGCAGCAATGGGGACTTTCCCTCCTTAAGACCTAGCCGCCATCCCCAGTGCCTCAGTGATATCAGGAAACAGGCATCAACCAGGTTTCTGACCCCACTGTGCCTTCAAGTGTCTGGGACTTCCTACCATTGCGTTGGGGGTGGGGGAGGTGGAAACAGAGGAACAGGAAGTAGGGAATTGTTCCAGGAGTGAAGTTAGGAGTTACCGGCCTGTTGTCTAGCTATAAAACAAATCACTACTCCCCAAAGCTAGAGCTGGGAAAGTCCCCAGAAGGAGGTGGGGTGTGGAGTGTGGCCTCTGGGATTCATGGGGCTCCCGTCTTAGAGCCTCAACCCTCTGTGTTGGCAGGGGCAGTCTCAGCAGGTGCTGTTGGGGCAGAAATCAATGGGGTCTTTGTGTCCCTGAGCCAGAGTCTGTGTCTTAGGCCTGGGTTGGGGTGGGCAGGAAAGGGGAAGGGTAGTGACATGAGTCAGTGGAGGAAGGATGGAAAGCACTTAAGAAGTGAAGGGAGGGCAGCGGAGGGTTCTTGCTGGATCCAGGACAGGGCAGGTGGGGAGTTCCTGGGTAGACTGGAAAGGTGTGTGTGGGGTGGCTTTTCATAGACCCTTTGGTGTTCTGGGGCTAGAGAGGGAGGGCGGATGCTTGGGTCTTGGTTGTGGGGTTGTGATGGGAAAGCTGGACAAAGCAAGCAAGCACTTGGAGATAGAATTCCCCTTCGGTGCATGCCTGGACTCCTACCCTTCTGCCCACACCCTGTTCCCCATGTACCGAGTGTCACTCCTGCTGGACCTGACAGACACACTTAGCTGAGTCTGAGGCAATTAGGAGCTGGGATGAAGCCTGTGGCAATGGGTAAGATCAGGTGTGTTGCCTGGATGAAGGGTAATGAAGACACAAGGTCTCCAGTGAGGACATGAGGTATAATCCACTCAGTGAGAAGGCCAGGTCCATGGTGAAGATTTTGGGATCTTTCATAAATAGATGGATACATGAGCCAGTTGGGGTGGCACCTGCCACGGAGTGGATGGCGAAATGGTCAGTGACTGTGACAGACAGACTTCAGGAAGGGGCTGTTGTGTGTTTTCTGTTGCTTTCCCTGTTTCCTTCTTCCCACTCCCCACTCTGCTGTGACCTTTCCTCCGGAATCCAAGTTAATAAATGTCACATTTTCCAGCCTATTTTTACTCTGGGTAATGTGCCCTCCCCCAGTCCCCTAAGCTGCTGCTCCTGCTTCTGTTACCACTGCAGTGACTTTCACCCCCACGCTCCCAAATATCTCTTCATTTACTCCCAGGAAGCTAGCATGTAGTTCTTTGTGCCTACTATGTGCTAGGCTCCCTGCTAGAACCTCTGTGGGGACAGCAAAGAAGAAAAGTCCCCGTCCCTGTCCTCAAGCTGCCTACAGTCTCCTGGTAGAGCAGAGGCAGGGATGCTCAGAAGCCCAAGCAGCCCTGCAAGAGTTAATCGACCATGCGAACAGTGTCATAAGGTGCCAGGATTAATTGCCAGATGAGGTGCATGGATGGTAAGAGCCCGAGTTCAGAGAGAGAGGCCACTCTGGGCTGAAGAGGGCTGGGGAGGCTTAAGGGATGAAGGCAGGCTGGCTGGGGCATGGAGAGGAGGAGGAAAAGAGATGAAGGCTCTGGGGGTGGGATGCTCTGTTCTGCTCCTTCCTGTACTTCTCTAGCCAGGTCCCTAGCTTTTCTTCTCTTTCCTTTTCTCCTCCACACTCAGCCTCACACCAGCCCACCCCCACTTCTACCTCCAACTTTCACCATTGCCCCATGTCCTCCCATCTTGTAGACAGCTCTTCTTGCTCTCTGATTCCTGCTGCCATCTGTCCCCCACCTCTGTGCTGAGCCCTAGGTGTGGCATCATGGCTCACCTTCAACCTGCCTGCTTACTAGAAGGCAGAAATGGCGTTCTTCCTAGCCTTCATTCTTTAATCTGTACAATGTACATGTGATTCTAAAAGCCAGCACTTCCTCTCAGTGGGGGACTGACTGTATGTCGTGGGTGAGCTCTGGAGCTGCCTGGTCGTGTGGATTTGAACCTCAGCTCTACTCCAGTTGTATGGCCTCAGGGAAAGGTAAATGCCTCTGTGAACAAGCATTTGTGTATTCATTATATAGTATATTAGAATCTAAACAGTTGGGGTTGTTGCAAGGATTACAGAGATGTTCATAAAGAGCTTAGCACACGGCCTCACATGCACACAGTAGGCACACTGCAAGTGCGGGCGATCATAAATGCCACCAACTCTTGGGCATCTTCTTAACCGGTTTTCAGCACCACCCACTGGCTTCTAACCTCTGCCCTGGTATGTGGCTGCTCCCCATCCCCACTTGTGACCTCAGGCCCATTCCCTTTGAGCTGTTATAGCCCTCCCAAACAGGCATGTGTGAACATGTGGGTGTGCAGGAATGCACACACCCTGTAGGTCAGCGAGTGGATAGAATTCTGTGATGATGGATATCCTGTCTGCACTGTCCAACATGGTAGTCACTAGCTATATGTGGCTGTTGAACATTGAAATATGACTAGGCACACGTAGCTGGTTGGTGGCTGTTGTCTCGGACAGCACAGCTATTGCTGAATGATGTTCAGACTGCCTGCCTGGGGGGCTGGAATTATGGCTGGGACAAAAGGACAAAGGACAGACAGACAGGGATGGTTGTGGGCTGTGACTGGAAGTTAGAACAATGTCCCATATTAAGCTGAGTTTGGGGCCCACCTCTGGGAACTGAGGGCTTTGGGGTATCTACAAGCACCGTACGAAAGCAGACACCTTTCTTCTCAGATGCAGACACAACCTTCTCTTTTCTTTTCCATTCCCCTGTCTGGAAAATGGAAGCACGGGGCAGGGGGAAGTGGGCAGGGGTAGGACCCAGCCACTCTCCATGGGGTGCTCAGGACCCAGGATGCAGACAGCCCCTGAAGGGGCAGGAGGCCAGGGCCCTGTGGGTGCCTCCTTCTCTCCATCCCCTCTTGGCTCCTGGGCTTCCCTCCCCCTCCCAACCCTCCTTCCCCACACGCTGGTGACTATTAATCACTCGCCCTGTTCTCTTCCTCTCTACTAATCAGGCACAATTAGACAAGGCCTCTTCCAGCTGGGCAGTCTCCCTCCCTGCCCTCCCCTCCCCTTCCAGTCCTACCCAGCCGCCACCCAGGACAGCTCTGAGGTAAGGGAGGCTGCAGGCAAGCCCTCTAGCTGCTCTGACCCCCAGTTAAGGACTCCTGTTTCCATCACAGTCTCTTCCTTAGCACCTGCTTGCCTGTGGATAGGCTAACCCCTGACCCCTGCTGTTGGCCTTGGCAGTGGCTTCTCCGTGCTCCCTTTCTAACTCCAGACCTCGAGGAGGGTAGTCATGCAGAGGCTGGTCCAAGCTGCCTGTCTACCAGATGAATTTCATTAATTCTGTCTGAATCACCTGTCCAGCCCACCGACCTCTCTGGTCCCATCCTGTTCCAAGGTGGGGGCCTTGAGCACATTTAGTGCATTATCTGTTTCAAGACTGACCTGGCTTTCAGGATCCAGGTGGGTCTAGTCAGTGAGAGCACACAGTAGGGGGTGGGGGTCTCAGCCTCAGATCCAGCTAAATGTCACCCTGTGTAAGTATTCCACAGTGTCAAAAAACAATCCAAATTCTGCTTATATCAACAAAGCTTTTCCTGACTGTAACAATTGTAGGGCGGGCTGCCTGCAGTTTGGATTGCAGAACCCAGTAGTACTGCCCACCTTCTACTGACCGCTGCTCCTCAGGCTGTCCTGGAAGGGGCGCTCTTGGTGTGGAGTTGATGGAGGGGGATTTGGGCAGTGTACCTGCAGGGAAGGGCAGGGATGGCACTGTCCGGACAGCTGGTAGGGCAGTGGGGAGGGTCGTGAGGGACGTGCCCTACTCGGCCCCACTCAGGAGCTCTGTTGGCCTCTTCATTAATCAGGAATCAGCCCCGAGCTGGGCTCATTATCAGCTCAGCTTCTTGTGGCACTGCCGGAAGATGCTGATTAGCATTTGAAGAAATGGCCCCAGATCCAGTCCTCCTCTCCTGGCCTCCCCTTTTCTCCTACCGCTGCTGGTGCTCATGCGTTGCTCCTGTGTTTTTTGTTGTTTTGTTTTGCTTCATTCTAACCCACGCTGACCTGGAATTCACTATGTAGTCTCAGGCTGGCCTCGAACTCATGGCGATCCTCCGACATCTGCTGGGATTAGAGGCGTGCACCTTTTGGACTTCTGCCCTTTGGCTTCCAGGGAGGAACCTGCTCCCTCTTGTGGCGGGTGACAGGGCTGCCTCATCTAGGACTGGGCTAAGGAGCAGACAAGGATCAGGAATCCTGAGACAGGAGGAGTCCTTGGGAGTGGGGGAGGAGCTGAAGGGTGGTCCAGAAGAGATGGACGGCCACCCGAGGGGAGGGGAGAGGAGGGCAGGGATGACATTCTCTGGCTAGAGGGATGACAGCTTTTCCTTCTCTTCTGGGCTCTTTCTTCTTCGTCCACCTCCTTTGAGCAGCTGGGCAGAGGAGGTGGGGACAGCCAGCTCCATGGGCGGGAGGCCTTAGGGGATGAGGGCTTGACCTGCCAAGATGGTTGTGGGCTTTGTTGCTGTTATGGTTTTTGCTTCTGGTAATCGTAGCAGAGGCTTAGGGTCTTCAGGCTCCCTACCCCCTAGATGATGAGGAAGTGGGTAGGCAGGAGGACAGAAGGCCCGAGGGTCAGAACACGAGGTGTGTTTTCCAGCAAGGGGTGGAAGTGCTTGCGCGTCTTCCCTTGGCCCCCAGGATGGAGGTGACATCGCTGAAAATCCAGTCCCCCCACCCACCCAATGTTCACAGTGCCCTTGGGACTCGAGCTTTGGGGTGGAGGGGGAGCAGTTCCAGAGAGATAGGCAGAGGCTGCGGCAGCCAGGCAGCAGCGAGAGTTCAGAGAGGAGCCACGGGATGATTAAGGGGAAATGGAGGATTGATTTAGGAGGAAAGATTAAAGGAGCTAAATCCGTGGCGCTTGGCTCAGCGGTGACTAAGCGTGGACAGGATAATAGCTTACAAATGTGTGAAAGGTGTAAATACCAAGTGGGGGGAGGGGAGGCGGCTAGGCGGGCCAGGGGAGCGGGGACAGGGTGCGGGGCAGGCCCCCAGGGGACTGGGAGCCCATAGGCAACTGCTCGGAGGCACTGGCACCTCCCCAGTGAGGATGCCAGTGGGGTCCGGAGTGTTTGGGAGTCCCTAGTTCCAAGCAGAGGTTTCAATTCCGGGGCACAGCTCCCTAGACCACCAGCTGACCTCCACGTCTCACTCAATCCTGACCAGGGGCTAAGGTCGCGGGTTCAAATCCTACCCTAATCCCTCAGCGACTGCTCAGCACCAGGCCTTTTGGCTGTCTCCGGGCCCAGCTCTGATCTGCCTCCAGGGGATCCAACCTACCAACCGGGCAGTCGGGGCTCCCACCCCGCTCCTCGTCCCCTCCCCAGGCGGCCGGGGCGGGCGGCGGGCGACGGTGTCTCCCTCCGCGGTGGAAGCCTCTGGCGCTGCTGTGTGCGCGGAGGTCACTTTGCCGAGGAGCCGGGAGCCTGGGGAATGCAAATCAGGCAAACCCGGGGAGGAGAGGCGCCCGCGGAGACGAGGGAGGGACGGCGCGGTGATGGATGCCTGCCCCGCAGGAGGCAGTGCGCCCCGGAGTGTGGGCCCCCGCAGAGGCGGTGCGGGTGGCCCGTGCGCGTCCAGGGAGTGTGGCTGGGACAGGGGTGGGAGTGTGTGTAGGGTAACTGGGGTTCCTGGTGGACCAAACCACCCTCCAATCTTGGTGTGTGTGCCTCAATGGTGTAAGCAAAACTCTTATGGGACAACTTTGCATCGAGGGCCGGGCATGACAGGGAAGGACTTAGTGACCAATTAAAAATAGAATCTCTTGCAAATTTGACTTTCTGGGGTTTAAGGCTCCAGCAATGTCTGCCTGGGAACCGGTGTGAGTGCTTACCTGGGTCTTGAATCCCGTCTTCTCTTGGCAAAGCAGCCTGAGCTGGAGTGCACAGCTCATGCTTCCTGTTCACAAGGGTTTTCACACTTACATTTGAACAACACTTGCCACCTACACTTCCCTGCAAAACACATGGGTGCTGGAGGAGGCTGAGGACCCGGATTGACCATGTGGTCTCCCCAGGGCACACTTACAGTCAGGCCTGCTTGAGGGGGTTTGAAAGGGTTATGTATCCTTCTACTTAATTTCATGTCCTTTTTGGGAAGTGGGCCAATCAGCTTCCTCTCAGAAGATTTCTTCCCCTGACCCTCCAACCTGAACCAAACCCCTGTTGCATCATCAGGACCCTTGGTAAGGGTCCCAGCCAGCAGCATCTATTTATGTGGTTGTTGGATGTGTGTTCAGTTCCTGCTTACAGACCTGGCACTTAGAATATGCCTTGCATGCAGTGTAGGTGCTCAGTAAACACTTTTCAAATGATGCATGCCTCCACACCAGACAGCAAGCTCCTTGAGGCCCACTGTTTTGTTCTTGGATCTACCTCAGCACTAAGCACAGGGTCTGAACACATTGTACAGTGTGTACATAGCGTCGGATGCATGTGTTGTTTGAACACCCACAACTGCCTGCTCTGTCACATTATGTGACCTGGGCAAATTCCTTTCCCTCTCTGTATTTCTATCATCTTGTCTGTGAAATGGAACCAATGGGAACGCCTGCTATCATTTTTATGAGCATGAAGGAGTTCATTTATATAAAGTATTCAGGGCTGTGTTTGGCACAGAGTAGGCACTCAGTACATGTTAGCTGTTGCCAATGTATTCTGTAATTATCTCATGCCACCTCTGAAGGGTGCTTGATAGTGTTCCCATTTCTCACATGAAAAATTAAGGATCAGAGGTTAAATGACAGACTCCAAATCCCACAGGTTTAAGCAAGAACAAGACCTAGCAGTAAGCCAGATTTGCTGGGAAAGCCATATCTCAGAGCCCGGGGGATTCACTCTGACAGCTCCATGCTCTGACCACCACCCAAATTGCATACAGTCTTTACTGAGGCAGAATGCCCTGTGAGGATGGGCCCGGCAAGGGTCCAAGACTAAAGCATCCTTGTCGTGTTGTCTTGGCGGGAAGCTCCCTCCCCTAGGCTGCCCTCTCAGTCCCTGGCATGAATTGCCCAGAATTTATCTCTAATCCACAGTCCTAACCTGAGGAAGATCTGCCACATCCCTTTTATAGAAGAACAAGCTAGAGAAGTCAGGCACCAGGGTTGTTTGTCAAAATTGGTGGAAGAGACAGGTTCTGAACTCTGCTGTCAGGCACCAAAATCTGTGTCCCTTTCCCTATGTCCTTTCTAGAATCACATGTTAAGATTGAGGTTTCATGTATATGATTCCAAATGCTTGGCTATTACAGGAGGGAGTCTCACAATGCTGACAAAAATTCCTGGTTTCAAGTGATCCTCTTAACTCAGACTCCCGAGTAGCTGAGTTTGTAAGGTGCTTGCCATCAAAATTGATAACTACCCCATGAAATGGGCAGGAATTTTCTGGAAGGCCCCACTTGGCAGATGAGAAAACTGAGGCTCAGGAAAGTTGACAAATCACCTCCTGACCCAGATCACAGGCTGACAAAGGTAGAGAGTCCATCATGGGAGGTGGTAAGATTAGTGAGGAATGCTACTGCTGCTGGGGGAGGGGACTGGGTTCCAGCACTGAATCTGTTCTTTCCTTGTGGACACCATTGGACATGGACCTTGACATCTCTAGGCTCTGGTTTTAGCTTTTGTGCAATGAGGAGTTAGTCTGAGTGACCTCAAGGTTCTGACCAGAACAGACACACCCAGATATTGTGAGTGGGTGCCATCTTCCTTTCTCTGTCCCTGGAGGGGATAGAGGAGCGGGCTTAGAACCTGGATACTGGGTCATCCCTGAGTAAAGCCAGGACCCGGGAGCTGTCCTGCTGGTTCTGGTGTGCCAGCCACAATCCAGGGTGGATGAGGATGTGCCCATGCAGGCAGGAAGCCTCAGTGGGAGGCATGGGGGTGAGCTCCACAGAGGAGAAGTGGGCTTGAAGGGAGGTGCCAAGGTCTTGGCAGAAGCAGAGCACCCAGAAGGCAGTGCAGATAAAGCCCGGGCTGAAGATTAGCTGTGGATTAGTGGTCCGGTCCTTGCTGCTCCTGGCTGCTTCTTATCTCCTGGAGGCCCAGGGCCCTCTCCTGCACAGCCTTGAGTCCTGGCTCTGCTAATTGCCTATTAACCCTGTGGGCTCTGCAGCTTCAGGGAGGAAGAGGAGCTGGGGAGGGCAAGCCAGCAGCCAAGCAGGGAGAGCTATCTAGGGAAATGGGAACTAGATGGATGGAGCTCAGAAGGCCAAGAGAAGCCATCGCTCAGGGGAGCAACTCTGGACAGATCTGGCTGATCACTGTCGCAGGCAGACCCAAGGAGTGAGGCAGGAGGGGGAGGAGATCAGGCGACCTCAGGCCCACTGTCAAGGCTAGGAGGAAGACAAAAGAGAGAGACTGGATACTCATCCTCAAGGAGAGGAAAGCAAGTGGGAGAGAGGTGCTGAGGCGAGGGACAGAAAGGCCAGAGGACATCCAGCAGAAGGAAAGAAAAACATGTGAGGTGATGGACAGGTGAGGGGCAGGGTCAGATAAACAGAGTCCATAGAGACAATCAGGTGCTAGGAACAGATAGGCATGTGGGGGGGGGGCAGGGTGAGGAGGAGAGAGAAGCACAGGAGAGATAAGATGGAGACCAGGAAACAGCAGGGACTTGGCTAGCTCTGGCCAGTGCTAAGGGACGAGGTGGTCAGAGGAAGGTGATACAGGGAACCAAGGATATCTTGTCTATAACACCCTCAGTCCAGAAGAGGCTCGGAGAAGCCATACACTCTAGCAAAGGCTGGGACAGTGAGCCTGGGAGCCAGGACAGGGAGGTAAAGGCTCTGATATGGGGCAGAACCTTGTGGGCAGAATTCAAGGGCTAAGGTCATCTGGAGATGGCCCCTCCACCATTAGGACACTTCCTGACCCTTTCTAGGCTCTCAACTCTTGCACACAAATCCTCCTTCTGGATCTGTCCATGGGGAGGGAGCAGTGGACAGCCAGTAGGACCTTGTGGCCGAGCAGCCGTGCTGTCTCCATGGAAGAAGCTACGGGCTGTGCTGCCACCAGAGTTCTGCCACTTAGGAGCCAGCCGCTGGCTCCACCGCAGCTGCTTGGGCCAGGGACTGTCTCCGGGGCAACGCTGTGCGCTGCCCAGCAGTGGGGCCTGACCCAGGCTCTGTAGGTTGCCTAGTCCTGCTGGTCTGGCCTGTCAATTCCCTTCAGGGAGTCCTTTGGACCTGGACCTGCCACTCACCCTCTGTGTCACTCAACCCCTCATTACACAACTACTTTTTGGGGCACATGGATCATATAATCACACTCCTCCCGAGCCAAGGATGCACACCATCCTGACAGATGGCATTCAATGTCCTGTAGCACATGTGTGCGTGTTGGTAGAAACAGACACCTCCAGTACTTCCCCACCCAAGGCCAGATGCCCCTAAGAGACATTCATTCACTGAACACCAAGTATCTTCTCAGCACTGCTAAGGCTGTCACGTGGGCCTCTGTTCCCTTGACTGTGCTGTCCTTCATGCTGTGTGCGCCTTGACAAGCCGCTGTCCTTCTCGGAGCTTCAATTACCTCATCACTGACAGTGGGCGATAATAACTAGCTCATGTGGATTGCTTGGAAACTCCAAGGAGAAAACACATCAAATCACCTCTGGGGGGCTGAGCAGATGGCTCAGTGGGTAAAGTGAGGGCCTGGTTTGGATTCTAAGCACCCGTGTAAAAGCCAGGCTCAGTGGTGCTACTGGTAATCCCAGTGCTGGGGAGGTGAAGACAGGAGCATCTAGTCTAGTTGAATGGGTGAGCTCCAGGGTCAACCAGAGACCTTATCTCAAGAAAGAAGGTGGAGAGTGACTGAGGAAGGTATGACATCAACTTACACACACACACACACACACACACACACACACACACACGTGTGTGTGTTCACACACATATGCTTGATCGGATTTGTCTTCCTTCCATCCTTCACCCCTCCTTCCACAAATCTCACTGGACTTTGGGGTGTCAAGAGGGAAGTAGGACTTTGACCCACCAGTGGGTAAGGCTGAGCTCTGGAGAAACCACGATGTGGTCAGGGCACAAATGTTGAGGGATGAAAGTGATGAACTTATAACTGGGGTCCCCATGCAGCCCAGGCCTCCTCTGACCTCTCAACTCAAGCGTGCCCTCAAAACTGGCTTGTGGGCGGGGGTTGATTCAACTATCTTGGCCTGAAACAGGAAGATGTTGGGCATTTGGAGACTTTGGGCAAATACTTCTATGTTCCCTGCATCTGCCTTTCTCGTACCACTAGGGAGGCAGTTATCTTGTAATCAGACCACTTCAGATTCCTGTCCCTCCACAGGCGCGTCATGAGAGCACAGGACTAGGGATAAACTGCCTGCTGGACTCTTGTTTCTTCCTCTAGTTTTCTCTTTCCTTCCCTCCTTCCTTTCTTCCTCCCTCCCTCTCTCCCTTCCTTCCTTCCTTCTTTTCTCTTCTTTTTAGTACTAAGGATTGAACTCAGTAGGGTCTCTCACATGCTAGGCAAGAACTTTAACATTAAGCTATACTGCTAGACCTCATTACTTTTTTGAGGCAGAATCTCACTAAGTTACTCAGACTGGCCTTTAACTCCCTCCATAGCCCAGACAGGCCTTGAACTTGTGATCTTCCTGATGCAACCTTTAGAATAGCTGGAATTATAGGCCCATGCCACCAGGCCTAGCACATTTCTGCTAACCCTGTGGCCCACAGATCAGCAGGTTTTTAGAAAAACAGAATCTCAGTCCTGTCTGTCACCCACTTCATCTATTAAATGAAAAGGTGCACCAGCGTTTGAAGCAGCACTGATCTTGGAGACCTTGGCAAATTAGCTTAATTCTCTGAGCTTCGATTTCTTCATCTGCAGAATGGGGAGATAATGATAGCGACCTTGGGGATTCAATTAGACAGAGCATGTAGCTTACCATGCCTGAGGCACTTGGAGTGCTCCAAGCTGTCTGAGATGCCCACTCCCGCCTCACAGATGGATGCACTGTAGGGAAGGTAGAGATGGTATAGGAATGACACAGATGCAGGTCAAGGACTGGAACCTAGAAGCCAGGGAGGGACAGGTGAGGAGTGGAAAGGTAGCAGATAAGGGACTGGTGGGGCAGATAAGGAGAGGAAACAGCGAGGAAGGGACAGAAGAGCAGAGTGGAAGGAAGGAGGATAAAATTAAAGAAGCATCAGAGCATGGGGCACATCTTGTCTCTTTCCACCTGGATGGGGCTCATAGGAACGGAGTCCAGAGGGGGGTAGGTTGGCAGTGGGAGATGCTTGTGATGGATTATGGGACTAGCTGGAGCCTTATATCCTGAAGAATCCCACCTACTCGCTATCTGTGTGGCCTTCTTCAGTTTCCTCACCAGTAGTAACAGAGATCATTAAACCTATCTGTAATCAGCCATTTGAGTGGATGAAATAGAGCAACTGTAGATGTCGTGTTTGGTAAATGCTAAGGTGGTCTCAGTTAGCCCAGGCTGACCTCCAGCTCACTGTGTAGCTGAGGATGACCTTGAACTTCTGATCACTTCCCTAAGGCTGGAATTGCAGGAGTATGCCACCACGCCAGGTTTTATGTGGTGCTGGTGATTGAACCCGGGGCTCTGTGCGTGCAGGGCAAGCATTCTACCCACTGAGCTATAATCCCAGGCCAGTAAATCTGTCTTTGTTTCAGAGATCAGAGGCAAGGGATTTGGGTGAATGAAGAACTGTGTGTGGGGAGGATCAGGATGGCTCACACATCAAGGAGGGAGGACTGAATCGTGCCCCTAAGATGTCTCTGAGGACTCCACAATCTCTTCCGAACTTTGCACTCCCACCGCCCTCAGCCCCCTCTGCAGCCCAGCCTCCGAGAGATCTTTTCCCTCCATGCAGCTTCGTGCCATGTTCCAGCTTGATCCCAAGGAGAGGCGGGGAAGTGATGGAGCGCGCTGACCCCTGCCCCCGGGGAAGGTGCTGCCTGTGATGGGTTTGACCCAAGGCCGCGTCTCTGCGGAGTAAGCCTGGCAGGGGGGAACCGCCCCTCGCTCAGCTGCTCTCCCACCCCAGTTGCGGCCTGCGGGCTCCTAGCAGCAGCTAAATCCTCCTCCCGAGCCCCGGCCTCCATCTCCAGGACGCCAGCGCCACCTCGTGTCCATTCGAGGGAACGTTCCACAGAGGAGTAGGGAGAGCTTTGGGCAATAAGCGCTCTCTAACAGGTCCCTTGTGGCTCCCGTCTATAATCCTGGCACTCGGGAGCCTGTGATAGGATCACTGTAGGGAGGCCAGCCTGGGGTTACAGAGTGAGTTCCAGGTCAGCCTGGGCTGGAGTGTGAACCTGCTTCAACACCCCGCCCCCAGCGAGACAGGTGGGGGAGACCATAGGTAGGCTTGCTACTCCTATGCAGTGTGCTTTCTCGTGGGGGACATGCTCCGCAGACGTGGGGAGACAAGTAGACGAGCAATGTCATCTCTTGATATGTACATGGAGGAAACCAACCAACTGAACTGTGATAAGTATGATACAAGATAGAGAACTCTGGCAAGGCTGCAGCAGGTGGGGTGCTCCAGGAGAGGAAATAGCCATGACAGCAACAGAGGCCTGAGGAGAGGAGCCCCATATGCTTGAGTATCTGGGGCGGTGGGACTGGTGGGGCAGTCTAGGGTAAAACTGCCTGGGGAGATGGATGAATGGTTAAGTGTGCTTCATGCACAGCATGAGAGTCTGAGGGGGCCTGAAACTGCCCAAGTTCAGATTTCAAGAACTCACATAAACAGTTGGGCATGGGCACCTGTAACGCCAATGCTGCAAAAGGAAGCAGAGACCAGGGAATCACCCAGGCTCCAGAAAGCAGCAAGCTCCAGTACCAGTAAGAGACTCTGGCTCAAGCAAGAAAGGGCAGAAGATCAAGGGAGTGGGGTGCCCAATGTTCTGATCTGGCCACTGCAGGAGCACCCCCTGCTACAGGCGAGCTCATGGGTCACCTGCAAGGGCACATACACAAGCATACAGCACACACACTACACAACATGCCACACACACACACTACATTACATACATATAAACAAAAAATTGCATGAAGACTTTCAGGGTAGGGAAGGAATCTGACTTCATTATCTGGAAAATTGAAAGCCATTGGGTTTTTGTTTGCTTGTTATGTTTTGTTTTAAAATAAGTTTTATTGGGTATACTCGAGATTTTCCATGTGACAGTGTGGGAGAGAGTAGAATCTGGCAGGAGACTTGATTGGGTCTTAGTATTCTGGATGTCTTGCAGAGAACAGAGGGCAGGAATAGATGAAGGAGACCAGGTAGGAGGAGATGATGTGGGATTGAATTGGGAGTGGGGAGAGAAATTTCAGGGATCCTGACTTGAAAATGGAATAGCAGTAGCGGGGCCCTTTGTTCAGAGGAAGAGAATGGTGGGAAAGGGGGAAGGTTTGGGAAGATCGCAAGAGTTCTGAGCCCGGCATGGTGGTGCAGACTGTAATCCCAGCACTTGGGAGGCTGAAGCTAGATCGTGAGTTCAAGGCCAGTCTGGGCTAGGTAGTGAACTTCAGTTAACACACTGTGGCAGTTCTTAGGTAGGAGAACTTAGTAGATATTACAAGGCCCCAGAGAGGAGCAGATTCAGCCTGGGCTACACAGTGAGAATCTGTCCAAAAAAAAAAAAAAAAAGCAAAGAGTTATGTCACCAGTAAGTGATATCTCTCCCCACCCCCAGGTCTACACTCGTTATGGGAAATGTTACACCTTCAATGCGGATCCTCAGAGCTCCCTGCCCAGCCGGGCAGGGGGCATGGGCAGTGGCCTGGAGATCATGCTGGACATCCAACAGGAGGAATACCTGCCCATCTGGAGGGAGACAAGTATGAAGCGGGGAAGGGGACAAGGCCTAGTCTAGGGCCTGGGGCTTGGGGCCTGGGCCCTCTTCCTGGGATGGTTTCTGAAGGCCCTATTTCTGCTGTGCAGATGAGACTTCCTTCGAAGCCGGCATCCGGGTGCAGATTCACAGCCAAGAGGAGCCTCCCTACATCCACCAGCTGGGGTTTGGGGTGTCCCCTGGCTTCCAGACTTTTGTGTCCTGCCAGGAACAGCGGGTGAGCCTGAGCCTAGACTGGGCACTGGGCAGGTCTCTGCTCAGAGGGATGCTGGCCAGACCTGCCCTGCAGAAGCTCCCAGGAGGCTGGGCTGTGGAGTGCTGGGCTGCACTCCTGGCCTTGGTCTCCTTATACCCCATCTCTGCAGCTAACCTATCTGCCCCAGCCTTGGGGTAACTGCCGGGCAGAGACTGAACTCAGGAAGCCTGAGCTTCAGGGCTACTCGGCCTACAGCGTGTCTGCCTGCCGGCTGCGCTGTGAAAAGGAGGCTGTGCTCCAGCGTTGTCGCTGCCGGATGGTGCACATGCCAGGTGGGCACCTCCATCCAGTCCTTGGTGCCACTCTGCTACCTCCAGGGACATGAGCAGGTGTACCACGTGTGCACCTGTCTATACCCATGAGCGTGTGCTTATGTAGATATCTGGACTTTGGTGCATGTTTCCATGTATGTATTTGGGAATATATGCATGCACATACTTGTGTGCGTGTTCATATGTATTCATGCATTGTGTGTTGTGTGTTGTTGGGAGTTGTGTGCCATGTATACAAATGTGTGTATGTTTTCATGTCTATGAGAGTGTATGCATTTTCATGCTTCTATGCCTCCGTTCATCTGTTATGTGTAGTGCAAAGACATACATTTATGTGTTTGTGGATGCCGGCATGGGTGTGCGGTGAGAGGGAAAGGAACTCTAGACCCCAGGAATGCTCCTCTCTCCTTCCAGGCAATGAGACCATCTGCCCACCAAATATCTACATTGAATGTGCCGACCACACACTGGGTTCGTGCTGACTTCCCTCTTAACACCCTTTCATTCCTCTGGGCACCCTTTCATCCCTGTCTTGGCTTTCTTTATGTGTATGTAGTGTGTGTGTGGTGTGGTATGTGCAGTGTAGACATGTGTGTGCCCTGTGTACACATCTGCGGAGGCCAGAGAATACCAGGTGTCCCTCTTATCACTCTTCCGCGTGTTTCCTTGAGACAGCGTATCTCACTAAATCTAGACTTGTTTTGTAATCGGACTGGCTGACCAGCAAGCCTGGGGTCGCAGGCCTGTGTCACCATGATGTGCCTAGCTGTGTACTCGGGCACGGGCCCTCATGGGCCCTCTCAGGCCCTCGTTCTTGTACAGCCAGTGTTTTTACCCACTGAGCCATCTCCCTGGCCTCTGCCTTGGCTTTTGTCCTCCTAATCTCTCCTTGGATTAGGAGATCTTGCTGGAGTTGAGCCTTAGCTCATTCCTCAGGAGTTCTGAGGGCCTCTTTAGGTGCAGACACTTGGGTAAGTAACCAGAGGCCATGGAGGCTGCAGAGTCCAGAACTGGAAGTGAAGGGCTGGGCTTCCCATCTCAGTTCTCAGCTCTCCCTCTGAACAAATGAAATGACTTCTCTCTGGGTCTCAGAAAAAAATTCATCGCTGGCCATCACTGTGGGGAAAGTAAAACCCATGTGGCCACAGGCCTCAGCTTATCTACAATCCATCCATCCACCTACCCACCCATTGATTGATTGATTCCTTCTCCAGACCTTTGCAGCCTGTGCTGGGTGTTGGAGGTGTGGGAACAAGAGCCCTGTCCTTGCCTGGCTGCAGACAGACATTAACACAGTGCGTCAGTTTTTGACTTCAGGAGTTACCAGGCCCTGGGGAGGAACATGCAGCCCTGACCTGGGAAGACAGGGAGGAAAGGCCTGAAGAGTGCATGAATTAGTTAAGTGGAAAGTGGGATATGTTCTGAAGACTCTGCAGCTAGAGAGCAGGATTTGTCTAGGGAACCCAAAGGTCAGTGTGGCTGGAGGCAGAGGACAAGGGGGGGGGAGTAGAGTAGAAGCACAGGGAAGGCAGCAAGAGTTTAAGGCAAGGTAGGAATGTGAACCGATGAGATGTGGAGGGTGGAGCTCATGAAAATAATCCAGATGTGATGGGGCTCTGGGAATGGGTTTGAGATTCTGGGGTAGCAGACTAGCACCCATTGATCTTATCTTCCTCTGCATTGTCTATACTAGTCAAAGGGGTGACCCAAGAGTGTTCGATGAAGGAACAGACATGTTGTCAGGGATAAAGGAGCCCTTGGGACCCTTGGGGGGGAAGGAAGGGAGCTTCTTGGAGGGGAGAGGGGGGGACAGCAGAGAGAGAGAGAGAGAGAGAGAGAGAGAGAGAGAGAGAGAGAGAGAGAGAGAGAGAGAGAGAGAGGCAGCCTCTGCCCGCATACAGCTTGCTAGTAAGGAAGTTGGGGAAGAAATACTCGGGTATCTCTGCCCTCCTCCCCTTCCTTCCATCTTTCCCAATTCCTGGCCAGAGGGAAAAAGAGTCAAGGTGATGCATTTAGCAGACATGGGCCTCCGGGACATGGAGCAAAGTGGTGGAGAGTGAACAGGGGGGCCGAGGGGACAGGCAGGCAAAGCAAGCCCAGCAACACAAAGCATGTGAATCCTGGCCACTAGTTTATTCTTCTGCCTGTGGGTCCATCTGTCCACCTATTCCAGCATTCTGTCCATGCCTTCATGTGAGTGTGTGAAGCCTCGTGTGGTTGGATAGCTCTGGCAGTTGGGTCCTGACTTCCTTCTGAGCCATGGGACCTCCTTGTCCCAGGGAGCTGGGGCAGAGGTTAAAGCTGGTCTTTAGCTCCCCACCCTCTCCAATTCTGTGTGCTCTAGGAAGTGCCAGGGCTGGCTCTCATGGACATGCAAATCTCAGGACAGCCCCTGTGCCTCCTCCCTGCAGTTAGGTGGCCGGTGGTCCACCCTTCCCCTCTGCAGCTGGTGTCTCTATGTTGCAGACTCCCTGGGTGGAGGCTCTGAGGGCCCATGCTTCTGCCCTACACCTTGCAACCTGACCCGGTATGGGAAAGAGATCTCCATGGTCAGGATCCCCAACAAGGGCTCAGCCCGGTACCTGGCCAGGAAGTACAACCGCAATGAGACCTACATTCGGTATGTGCCTATGGATGGGCTGTGTGTTATGTGTGTGGAGGGTATTCAGTGACCTGGTGCATGGTAGACATTAGGAGTGGGCTGCCTCTTTGTGTGTGCTGGATTTTTGTCAGGAATGCCATTCACAATTCTATGCTTCTAATCATCCATCCTTCTTCAAGTCACATCCTGAGTCCACTTTCAGGGAAGCCCTTCTTGGTCCAAGTTTCTGAGCTCCCGCATCTCCCTGAGCAGAGCTCTGTTGTAGAATGCTTTGTGTGTATTTCTCCTCCAGTAGCTGGGAACCAGTAAGCGCAGGCTGAGGGAGGGGAAAGAGTGGGTGGGGGAGGCACAAAAGGGGGAAGCACTGAGAGGAAGCTCGGACTACCTCCCTTTGGGAGCTTGAGGTCACCAGCTCCCCATGATCAGATGGTACCCCCTGCCAGCAACTCCTCAGTGGTCCCGTGTGCATGCCCTGCTTTGTTTCCCAGGGAGAACTTCCTGGTCCTGGATGTCTTCTTCGAGGCCCTAACTTCTGAGGCTATGGAGCAGCGAGCAGCTTATGGCCTGTCAGCCCTGCTGGGTGAGCCCCTGGCCACTGGCTTCTGCTTATGTGCAGATCAGCCCAGCCTTCTCCCATGACTCTGACCTCCTGCTTCCCAGGGGACCTCGGGGGACAGATGGGCCTGTTCATTGGGGCCAGTATCCTCACCTTGCTGGAGATCCTTGACTACATCTATGAGGCAAGGGATCAGGAGAGTATGTGTGAAGGGCAGAGGGCATGGTGCGGGTTCCTGGTGGAGCTGGTCTAGGTGGAGAGTGGCACTCAAGATTCAGTGCCAGGTCCCCTGACTACCCAGGGTTCTGAAAAGGTTGGGCTGGAGAGCCCTGTCTCAGTGTGGGGTAGTGCAGAGCAAGGAGTCCTACAACTGAGGCCCCTGTAACCACCCCACCCCCGACCTGCAAGGTGTCCTGGGATCGACTGAAAAGGATGTGGAGGCGACCCAAGACTCCCTTGAGGACATCCACTGGAGGCATCTCCACTCTGGGGCTGCAGGAGCTGAAGGAGCAGGTGAGAACAAGCCCTCCCTCCAGCATGCAACAAGCACCCTTACATCCCCAGAGTTTCCCAGATAGTCTCTGAGAGGGTCCCCAGGGGATAAGAAAAGGCTGGGGGATACAGTTTAAACCCTGTCCCACCCCTTTTTATCTTACAGAGTCCCTGTCCAAGCCAGGGCCGTGCTGAGGGTGGGGGGGCTAGCAACCTGCTCCCCAACCACCACCACCCCCACGGCCCTCCAGGAGGTCTCTTTGAAGATTTTGCTTGCTAGGAGAGTGCTGGGAGGGAGAGGACCTGCACACATCTGCTCCGAATGAGGACAGGGCGGGGCTCACTGAGAAGCCAGGACTGGAGTCCTGCTCTCCCCACCCAGGCTCAGCTAGCTGCCTTGCACAAGGGTCCTTGTCCACACTTCTCAAACCCAGGCTGGCGTCCAGGAAGAGCTGGAGACCAGACCAGGGGGCCCCAAGGAGACTGAGGAAGAGAGGGAGATGGAGCCCTGGCAGGGTAGGCCCCTCTGTACATTTGTATATATTTGGGGGGGGGTAGGGGTAGGGGCAAAAATGTAGGAGGAGGGTGGGTCTACAGGGGAGGGTGATTTTGGGACAGCCAGGGTCCCAGCCTAGGGGCAGACTAGGGTGAGTCCCTGGGATTCAAGCTTGCTGGGCTGGTTCTCCTTCCCTCTCCAGGCCCAGCTCCCCTCTAGGCAGGGGGAGTGGGTGGCCCAGCAGGCCTGGCCCAGCTCCCAGTTCCCCCTGTACCAGCCCCACCCTAAGTCCCCTCCATGGGGAGCAGGCAGAAGACCTTTTAGACCTTGGCTGAGCTGGAGAGAGAGGGCAGGGAGCCTTCTCAACCCTTACTCCCTCCAGACTGGTTTTATAAAGTGCTGACGAAAGTGGGAATAAAGCAGCATAATGAATTCTCTGTGTGAGTGTGTGTGTGACCCCCAGCACGCCTGCTAGGGCTGGGCATGACTTGGTTCCTGTAAAAGGCCTCAGCAGGGGACAGAGCACTTCCATCTTCAGTCAAAACTCACCTCCCTCTACGCCTACCTTTCAAAAACTCCAATGGCCAGTCTACACTCAGCCAGTTTATTAAAGTCAGGGGTTGAAAAGGAGAGGGTGGAAGATGTCACACTCCTCCCCCCTCTGCTCTCCCTTCAACAACTTGTCTGCAGCCCAGCCCCCAGGAAAAGACCCCACAGGGCATGGCTGGCGTCAGGCAGACTATGCTGCATAAACACACGGAGGCCACAGCTTGAATCAGCAGCGTCACGGTGGGCAGGGAGACTGGACTGGGGGTAAGAAGGGGCGGCTTTAGGGCACCTCCCCCAGGGCCTGTCCTGAGCTCAGGGACCAGAGGGCTGGCAGGTGGCTCTCCAGGGTGCTGAGAGGAGCAAGATCCAGCACCCCAGGATGGGCTCAGGTGCTGTTGCCCTGCTCCTGCTCAAAGAGCAGCATGGCGAGCTGGGTTCGCGAGCCTAGGCCCTCGAGCGCGCTCTGGCGGCAGCGCAGGTACAGGTCCTCACTGAGCCGCGCGCTGCAAGGCTGAGCCCGGTAGCGCTGCAGCAAGGCTGGCTCCACGGCCCGCAGCACATGCAGGCTGGAGAAGCGCAGGAACAGCTCGTACACGTCCAGGCTCTCCAGCAGTTCCTCCTCCTGCTCAGAGGCCGCCGCCAGCCGCCCACGAGCCGCCACATAGTCAGAATTGTAGAAGCAGGCCTCGCTGGCCGCATCTCGATCGAAGCGACCAGTGTCTCTGCCCAGCTCTGGTGGCCCAGGTCCTTGGGGTGGAGCCACAGCTGGATGGAAGGCCTGGAAGTGCATGGGGAAGAAGGCCTGCCAGCCAGAGATGGCATGCATACGGCAGCGATTCAGGAAGTCGGGCGTGAGCACAGTGTCTGGCCCCGCCAGCAGGAACAGAGTGTCCAGTGGGTGCTTCTTGGAGAGTAGATCCATGAGGCGCAGTGGGGAGGGTGCAGCTGTCTGCACGCTGAGCCAGGGTACCCGGGCACCAGGGAAACGCCGCTCCAGCTCGGCCACCTGGGCCTTGACAGGTGCAAAGACATCTGCGTGGGCCGCCCGCTGGGCCTGGCGGGGCTCATAGAGCAGCAGCAGGGTCAGGGCCGCTGCATCACCAGGCTCCAGTGCTGCAGTGGCAAAGGCCTCCAGAAAGCCAGGAGCCAGGTCACGCTCGGCTGCAGCCAGAGGCAGGAGCACGGTGACACGTGAGGCCTCCGTGACATAGGGCACAGGCAAGATCTCCACGCGGCTTAGAGGCCTCAGGAGCTGCACCCTGTGGGCGAGGGGCCGGCGGCCACCCTCGGGCGTGAGCACTTCCAGCTGCAAGTCCAGAGTGTATTCCATACCTCGTGCTGGGTCAAAGCGGCGGTAGCCATTCACCAGCTGCTGTTTCTGGAGTCTCAGGGCTGGTTGGTAGCGGCGGTTGAGTTCCTCCAGGGCTGTCCCCAGAATGTCAGCCACGTCAGCCTGGTCAGCCCCACGCAGAGCGCAGCGGGGTGAGCCATCAGCACAGGAGAACACATACTCCTCTGTGAAGTAGTCCCAGCGCAGGACTTCAAAGCGCGAGGCAGGGCGAGATGGTGCCGGAATGCCCACTGGCCAGGCAGCAGCTCGATCCCCATCAGCGGCCAGATGGCTGGTGTTCTGGATCTCCCACTGGGTCGGAGAAACAGACATGAGCAAGGCAGGGCCATGGGGCCAGCATGCAGTAGACAACGGTCAGGGTGGACCCTGGGCCCAGTGCCAACCTCTGCCCACCCACAGATCCCACATGATCTTAGCACTGATGGAAGCAGCCTGAAGGTTAAAAGTGGGGTTTCCAGAAGCCCCCAGAGGAATCTGACAGATGGGGACCACACACTTAGCAGGCTTGTTCCACAACTCTAGTGCTAACTTTTTATTCCCTAAGATCTCTGACACTCAGATTCCTCACCCATTCTCTCTCCTGTCCCCCAATCCCAGACCATACCTGTAACTCCCGGATCTCCTGGTATGTGCGTTCCAGCTCAGCTCGAGCGAAAGCCTTGTGCAGTCGGTACATGTGCACAGGGTCATGCACAGGGTGGGCTGTCAGTGCACTGCGGAAACGAGGGTCCCCCTCCTTCACGGCTTCCCCAGAGCTCAGCTCCAGATAGCTATAGTGCACGTCCTGAGAAGGGAAGGGTGTCTATGAAGAATGGCAGAACTGTCCCCCCTTGTCTCATGGGCGTGTCTCATTCTCTATCCAGCCAGCCTCCACCGCTCATCTGTGACATGGGCATATAATCTGTCTCACATCTGCCAATGGAATTCAATAGCATAACTAACATTGAACAGCCACTTTGTACAAGTTTCTCTTATTTTGCCCTAATCTCTGTGCAACCCTGGGCAATAATTACTTCCACTAGCATGCATGAGGGTACAGAAGCTAAGGTTTAGTAATTTACCTAAAGCCAATGGGATTTAAGAAAAAATATAGAGTTAGCATTGAAAACCAGGCCTGTAATTCCAGCACCCATGCCTCTCCCAGAGAAGTAACACTAGCAGGGAGACTTCTCTTTCTACCTCGTGGTCACCAGTACAGCCCACTCCAGCGGTATCAAGGATGCAACGGCCCAGCCACTCATCCGGGCGAGCGCTGACGATGTCGTTGCGACAGCCTTCCAGGTGGGGGCGCAGTTGCTGCAGTAAAGTGCGGGACAGCAACACCCCAAAGCCCCCGTGGCAATAGCGGCCAGGGGTGGGCTCTCCACCGATGAAGTCCTGGGGCCGGCCAAGATAGAGGTGGGTTGTGGAGGCAAGGCTGAGGCGGCCAACGAGGCGTGCCAGTCCATGTGCCTCAGTGTAGGTGGTATCAGGCACAAGGAAGAACCAGTCAAAGTCATCACCGTATTGCTCCAGCAGGTGGCGCAGCGCCAGGTGCAGGTGTCCGATAGGCTTCTCCTCGCCCAGAGTCACCACGGCCATGCCCGAGGGTGTCCGACGGCCCCGGGAGCCGGTCAGGAACACCACACGCTCTAGTCGGTGTCCCAGCGTGCGGTTCACGGCCACACCCAGTGTAGGCAACGTGGCCTGTGAAGTCAGCACCGCCACCAGCAGCCTTTGCCTGATGCCCAACTCCGTGCTGATGTATCGAGTCCTGGAGAAGAGATAACGCAGGGTTATCAAAAAAGACAAGCCAGGCAGGAGACAGTGCACAAGCTCGCCATGTCACAGCTCTCTGGGTCTGTTTTCTCGCCCATGAATAGGATAAGACTAACACCTTTATTCCAAGAGACTCGAACATTAAAATGCAAGGCTGTTCCCATGCACAGAGCTTTGCATTTGGAAGTTGGTAATATCCATGCAGATTTGCAAGATATATCCCAGATCTGATTCCTGACTTTACTGCATAGTAATTGTGTACTTGAGCATATTATTTAATTCGAGCGATCTGTAAAATGGGGCTTTATTAAAACAGTACAGCACGCCTATAGTTATTGCTACATAAATACGGTTATACCCCAAACACACTGCATAAATGCTCCAAAGAAGTGCATGGTACATACTGAATGAGTTTGGGGGAGGGGTAAACTAGGTCAGTAACTCACTTTCCCAAGGCAGAAGGAATGAGATACAGATAATGGCCAGTTCTCTCATTTTTCTTTCCCCCTATACACTCACCCTACATAACAGCAACTTCTCTGACCCCAGCAGCCCAGTTAGGGGATAAGGGGGTCTGGGAGGGAAACCAGAGGATGAAATCGGTTAGAACAGAGGCCAGTCCAGCTTAGGCCCGCAGGGGGCCCAGCGAGAGTCTCACACTAACCCAGGGCCATCGGAAGTGATCGAAGCCCAAAGACTTCCTGGGGCCAGTCGGCCCCTTCCTTCCGGAGCCTGACCCGGGCCCCCGGCGGCCTCCCCGGGTCGCGTGGCACGGGAGTGCCTAGGGGGTGGGGTGGGTGGAGCTGATCTCTACCTGACGGCTTTCTTGGCGGCCTGGCCGGGCTGGGCAGGGTGGTAGGGCAGGACCCGCGGCTCCCAGTTCTCCCCGGCGCCGGCTCCGGCTCCGGCTCCGGGCTGCACCGAGTTGGGCCGGCGAGCCGCGTTGGTGTTGCCGCGCGGCGGGAGCTCAGGGTCTCCGGGCTGGGGCGGCCCTGGGCCACACGGTTCCTCGACCCAGGTGACGCTGAGCAGGCTCAGGGTGAAGCCCAGGGAGATGCCCACGGCCACGGGCCCCGCGGGCCGCAACACCGACAGCAGCAGCGACGCCCGCATGGCGTCGGCACCGTGGGCCCCCGGCCCCCGCGCAGCCCGAGCAGGCTCCGAGGGGGCGGGACTGGGGAGGGGGCGGATCCGGAGGGCCCGGGCCCAGCGGGCGGGCCCGCTCCCTCCCCGCCGAGCACAGCCAGCGGCCGGAGCCGCGAGCCACCCCCGCCCGCCCGCCCGCCCAGCCCTCCGGATGCGCCCGGAGCCCCAGCCGAGCCTCCCCGGCCCCGCGGCCGCCGCGGTCCGACGTGTCACCGCGAGAGCTCCGCCCCCGGGGCGGGGTGTCGACTGGCCGGCAGCTCCCGGAGAGGGCGGAGAAGGACTAGGTTAAAGGCGAAGGACCCCCGGAAGTGCCCCCTCCTCAGCGCCGGAGAGGCAGACGCCGGGGGCGGAGTTCCCGGACTCCCCCGGCCTGATTGGTGCGTCCCGGGTGACGTCAGAGGCAGCCCGCCCCGGCCTGGATGGTGCGCCCGGAGTGACGTCAGGAGCAGAGGCCGGAGCTGTCCATCAGCACCAAAGGCCGCCGGCGGGCTCAGGGCATGGGGCCGCGGCTCCGGGGCAGCCTGAGCTCCCGCTCCCGCTCCCGCTCCGTTCCCCGGCCCGGCCTGGGTGCCCGGACACCGCGGGACTGGACTGCCAGCCGCTGCCGGAGCCGGAGCGGCGCCGCCGCCGCGCAGAGACCACGCTCTCTGGCCCAGCAGCCCCCTTCCCCACGCGGCGGGCGGACTTTGCCCGGACCCCAGTCACTTGGAGCCTCGGGCACCCTGCCACCCCCGCCCATCCGGAGCCTCTTCCGCTCAGAAGCTCCGGTCGCCTCTAGCCCAGGTAGATCTTGGACGATCCCAAATTCAGCCTCCCACAGCTGGGTCTCTTGGACTGCCTCCTCACCAGCAGCCCCCTACCCTCATCTCCCCACCCTCGAGCTCCCCTTTTAAGTCCATCCCAGGCCCCTGTAGACAAGCACTTGTTTCTCTTTGTCTGTCTTTTCTCCCCACTCCAGGAATGCTTCCACAGCTGCATGATGTGGGCACCATTCCTTTGTCCACCGTGTGTCCTTGTTGAGTTCTCCCATTCCCACCAGGACTGACTTCCTTGACCCCAATTTCCTCCTGTCAGGTTGACTTGGGAGGGTGACCCTCCGTCCATTGCCAGCACTATGCCAGGCACTATGGAGACCCTGCGGTTCCAGCTGCTGCCCCCTGAGCCAGATGACGCCTTGTGGGGTGCACCTTGTGAACAGCCCCTGGAGCGTAGATACCAGGCACTGCCCGCCCTCGTCTGTATCATGTGCTGTTTGTTTGGAGTTGTCTACTGCTTCTTCGGTGAGATCCCCTCGTCCCTCGTCTGGGCTCCCCACTGCTTCCCCAAGTGCTTTATCTGGGGCCCACCAAATCTTAAGTAGTCCCCAATGACTAGCTATTTTCTCTCTTTCATCCCACACATATTTGTTGAGTCTAGAGACCACAGCTTTTAAAATTTGGCTCCCTGAGTTTGAGCCTGGCTCTGTATGTTAGTAATTATGATGTGTTGTGCCTATCAACCTGTCTGGGCTTTGTCACTTGGTTAAAGGGAATAATGATGTCTGCCTCACATAGAGTTATTAGAAGAACTGGTAGGCACTCAATGAATAGTAGCTGTTGTAGTGAAGATGTGTTTTGGTCGCTGTGCTGAGCAGGCACTGAAGACACAGCACGGTGGTTAAACATGGTCCTTTACAACAGGGCATATTGTGCGAGGGGGGCACGTGTCCTGGAATATCCGTACTTGTGATGCATATTACAGTGGGCCGAGTCACACACATGGAGATCGTCTACAAGGCAGACTCCCATAATGAGAGCTGCTAGAAAGAGTTTATGGGGGTGGGGTGGGGGCGTGGTAACACATGCCTGCAACTCCAGAACTTAGGAAGCTCAGGCAGATGGAAATTTGTGGCCAGCTGAGATAGAGATATAGATAGAGATAGAAAGACAGATGGATGGGTGGATGGATGGATGGATGGAATGAGGAAGGATTGGGTAATGAATAAGGAAGTTCAGTTGAATAGGTGAGTGTGGGTGAAATCAAGTTCCTGTTCCACCCAATACCTTGATGTCCTGGCACAAGACTGCCTTCCCTAGGGAAAGGTATACCTATTTCTAATTTTCACAAAGTCTCACACAGGCTGGTGGTAGCCTAGAGTAAGTGTCCAGTGATTCTTCAGCAAGAGAGGCACTGACTGCCTTCTATGGGACACTGACCCAGGAAAAGCCTCTAGGAGGATTTTAAGTGTTCACACCCAGTGGGAACAAAGAGGCTGAAAGGTTTGGGTAGAGGTGTGGCAAGACTTGCTCCTGCAGTCTGCTTATCTTCCTCTAGAATGGGCAGGTGAATGGGATGGGGGCTATATGGTGCTTCTCTTTTACTTCCAAACTCTGGCTGAATATCTGCAGCTAAAGTAGGCAGGAGGGACTCCCCATAAGGGATCTAGACATGTTCTGGACTTCCAAAGACCCCACCCCTTCCGCTCTGTACACCCACTCCTTCAACATGGCGCTCAAGGTGTCTTCATTCCCCATCCTACACCTCTTGGCTGCTCTACTTTAGGACTCAGCCCTTGTTTCAGCTCTGCTCCTTTCTCTGACCCCAGAACCTCCTCTTACCCTCATTCTTGGAATGGCATCTCCTCTTCAGTAACTTTCTCTTTGGCTCTCCCTGCCTCCTTGATTCCCATTTCTGCCTCCCGTCTTCCCAACTATTCAGGATCTACACTTTCCTTCCTCTTTCAGGTATTGCTAATGGGCGTAACAGCCCTAGAAGTTCCGCTTCTTCTGAAACTGCACAACCACTATTTCTCCCTAAACTCCTCTTTGATATGCTGACCCCATATAAGCCCTAGTGACCCCCTCCCCACACCAAGTTATCTCATTACCTTGCACCTGAGACCCTCTATCACTTCCAGCCCTGGTTCTTGGTTACCCCTAACTCCTTGATTCCTAACCCCAATGAGTGGACTCTTCCCCCCTCACTCCCACACACTGTGGCCTCAATAATCCCATCTGTCTGGCCTCCATGGTCCCCTTTCTCAGAACCCTTTAATAATCTCAATGATTCCACTTCTGTCTGTCCTTCTCATCTGCAAAGACCTTAGCTCCCAAAACTCCTCTCAGTAACTCTACTCTGTCCTCTTTCTAACCTTCCAGTGGTACCTAGCTCTGAAGCCCTTGCAAGAATCTCATCTGTATGAGCCTGTGTGACCCCCAATGTCAATGCTTTCTGACTTCCAGACACCTCATCTCTGAACAGTCCTTCCCCAAAGGTCCCTGAGACTCCAATGAGCTACTTCTCTGAACCCTGTGATCCTAAAAACCCTAATGCCCCATTACTGATTCACTCTTGGCTCCAGTGACTTATGACTCTGGCCTTCAAAGAACCCAAATCATTTTCTCATTAGTTACATCTATCTTCTCAATCACACCCAGAGAATATCTATCTCTGACCTCCCCGACCTCTGGCCCCACTGATCTTATGACTCCTGTCTCCCGTCTGATCTTAGCGTACATGAGTGATCACCTCCCACCATGCTCACATGCCCTCACCCCTTCTCCCTCAGCCCAATGATTTCATTGTGGCCCCTCACTGGCCCTGTTCCCCTCCAGGTTACCGCTGCTTCAAGGCTGTGCTCTTCCTCACTGGGCTGCTGTTTGGCTCAGTGGTCATCTTCCTGCTGTGCTACCGAGAGCGGGTTCTGGAGACGCAACTGAGTGCTGGGGCAAGCGCAGGCATCGCGCTGGGCATCGGGCTGCTCTGCGGGCTGGTGGCCATGCTGGTGCGCAGCGTGGGCCTCTTTCTGGTGGGGTTGTTGCTGGGCCTGCTGCTGGCTGCTGCTGCCCTTCTGGGTTCTGCACCCTACTACCAGCCAGGCTCCGTATGGGGTCCCTTGGGGTTGCTGCTGGGGGGCGGCCTGCTCTGTGCCCTGCTCACACTGCGCTGGCCCCGCCTGCTCACCACACTGGCCACTGCTGTGACTGGAGCTGCACTCATCGCCACTGCTGCGGACTATTTTGCTGAACTGCTACTGCTGGGGCGTTATGTGGTGGAGCGACTGCGAGCTGCCCCTGTGCCCCCTCTCTGCTGGCGGAGCTGGGCCTTGCTGGCACTCTGGCCCCTGCTCAGTCTGATGGGTGTTCTGGTGCAATGGAGAGTGACAACCGAGAGGGACTCCCACACAGAAGGTGAGAGAGCCCAGGCCAGGGTGGGCATGGCCAAGGATGGGTGAGGGACTGAGGGATTGCGGAGAAGGGACAGAATTTGTATACACCAAAAGCAGGCCTCAGTCAGGGTCTGGGAAGATAGGACCAAGTGATGCATTCATCCCACAACAACATATGGAGCAGTGGCTCTGGACCAGCCCCATTCCAGGCACTGGAGATATAGCAGGGATGAGACAGAAGAGGAGCTGAGGGTGTAGCTCACTGGTAGAGTGCTTACCCAATATGCAAGGGACCTGTGTTCAATTCCCAGGACTACAACAAGCAAGCAAACACCTCAAGAAAAGTTCTCTGTCCCCACAGGTCTACCTTAGTACATGCAGACAAATAAGATAATTTCAGTTGTTCAGTGTATCTATGAAGAAGAGACATGGGGTCACATGAAATAATGGCTTTATCCAGGTCACTCTGGTTATGGTGATGGTTAAGGGAGGCTGCTTAAAGCAGGCATGGTTCAGCTGTTGGGCTGATAGTGCAGGCCATTCAGGTCATGAGGAAGATTCCGAATTTTATTAGAAAGGCAGTAAGATGCCAGTGGGGGCTTAAAGGAGGGCTAAGAGAGTGCAGCTTAGTGTTCGGGTGCTCATTCTGCTGTTGTGTATAGAAAATCTTAAGGGGAGGGAGAGCAACGAGGAAACAGCTGCTCAGTTGAACGAAGAACAGTGGCTGGCCTGGGAATCACTCAGGATCGGGAAAGCAATGACAGCCAGGGAGAGGGGTACTATGTATAAAGACCTTTGCAAGAACAGAAAAACTAAAAATGTCCTATTTGGGAGGTGGGAGATTAAGAAAGAAAGTGAGGAGGTGGGCATGGACAAGGGGATGTGGCAGCCTGAAGCTTCATGGTGCTGAGAGAGGGGCAGGTCTCAGGGGAGAAGAGGCAGATGTGTCTGAGTCCCTGAATTTTCTGCCCATCCCTCTACAGTGGTCATCAGCCGGCAGCGACGGCGTGTGCAGTTGATGCGGATCCGGCAGCAGGAAGAGCGCAAGGAGAAGCGGAGGAAGAAGAGACCCCCTCGGGCTCCTCCCAGAGGTCCTCGGGCTCCTCCAAGGCCTGGGCCCCCTGACCCTGCTTATCGACGCAGGCCAGTGCCCATCAAACGCTTCAATGGCGATGTCCTCTCCCCAGTGAGTCTCTCCAGCCTCAGTGGGGGAAGAGTGTGTAACCTATCCAAGCAGGACTGGGCATTCCTGGGGGTCACTGGTATTTGCCTATTCATCAGAACGCTGGCACCTGGGCCCTGCTGGCTCCAGCTCTGCAGTTGTGAGACGTGTCCCAAGGACTGATGTTAAATAGGATATGGCATGTGGTGGGGTCCCAGGGCTGTGGACTCAGGGAGGCCCCGGGTCTGGGCAGTCCAGGGGAGTGTCAGGCCTGGAGGGTACAGGAGATGTGGGATTCAGGACAGAGGTCTGCAGTAAGACTCATACTTTCGTTTGCTCCCTCACAGAGCTACATCCAGAGCTTCCGGGACCGGCAGACCGGGAGCTCTCTGAGCTCCTTCATGACTTCACCCACAGACACGGACTATGAGTATGGGTCTGGGGGCCCACTGACAGCTTGCTCAGGCCCCCCTGTGAGGGTGTAGCTGTGTTCCTGCTGTCTAAACTCTTCAGTCACCAGCTCTGCCAGCTTGGGGAGGCCTGCCAGGCCACTCACTACCCAGGCTGCCTATCCCTGTGGCCTCTGACTGTCACTCACGTTCCTGGAGAGGGCAGGCCTAGCCACCAGAAGGGAGGCGGTGTCTCAGGCCAAGCTTGGCCTGATGAAAAAGCTCCCATCCAAGCTCCGAGGGCTCCTGAGGGACTCGGGGTGTGAACCCCACTGGGGTGTGCTCAGGGTTGTGTGTCGCCCGTATATGTGTGTATGAGAAGGTAGGCTTGAAGGGGACACCTGGACCCTTGCCTTAGATTTCTGATTGGTAGGGCTTCTCCAGGGCAGGCCCACCTCCTGTCCCATTTCTGGAGTCTCATGGGCCACTCTCTCGCATGTCTATGTGGAGGAGGTCTGCCTGTCTCCCTATTGCTCTGCCTTCCAACCACTCACCTAAGGATTCTTGTCTTTATCCATAGGGGCAAATGACAGCACCCCTCACCCTGGTCTCCTGTCCTCTGCAAAGCCAACAGCCTGAGGGCATTGGCAGGGAGTGGGGATGGGGATACTGCTCTGGGTTGGGGAGGTGGGTGGAGGGAGAAGGGCTTATATGCACGGTGCATGTCTGGTGTCTGTCATGTCACCCTAGACACCTCATGCTTTTGTCTCCTCCCACCCCACCCTGTTTTACATCTTTTATAAATGTGCCAAACTGTGTGGCCTCTGCCAGGCATCTTAAGTGGCCGGCACTGCAGCCCATGTCACTTTCTACAGGGGCTCCAGGCATGGTCTTCCCTGTCATTGCACACAGACAGGTGGGGTTGTGAACCATAGCACTTTTATTGTTTCCTGGTGCCTCTGGTTCCCATCTCCCCACCCTGCCAATGATAAGGGCACACGCCTCCCAAGCTCTCCGAGGGCACCGCCTGGCTGGTTCAGTCCTCTAGTCACCTGCAGGAGAATGACTGCGAGTGGGGCCATTTTCCTCTCCCACCCCACAGACCCTAGACACCCCAGGGGAAGAGTTGCACCCCACCCTTTTGGTGCCCCTCTCAAAGCTATCTACAGGGGCAGTTAGGGTGGCACAGAGCAGATCACACAAAGGGTAGGGAGTGGGCAGCTTCTATGTGGCAGAGGGAAAGAAAGGAAGTAAGTCAGGAGCCCTCTGCCCAGGCTGATGTTGAGTTCACTAGGCGGGCAGAAGCCAGCTGGACAAAGAGGAGGTTTGTCAAGTTCAGAGAGTGGAGGGTTAAAGGAAGGAGGGGACTTGGTAGAAATGAGGTGTTCAGGAGAGACAAGCATGGTTCAGATCAGGAGGGAGTGAGGAGAAGCCCTGACCAAAAGGGCTCTGGGAAAGTGGGTACAGCTGATTCCAACCAGGCAGTTCCTGTAGATAGACTCGGGACTCCCTCATCTTTTCCACCCGGGATGTGATCTACTCCACCCCTCCTCCACCCCTCCATGGCACAGGAACCTGTTGCCAAGAACCTTTCTAGCGTCCCGGAAGACCTCCCACAGGTATGTGTTAGTGCTGCAGCTTCCAAGTGGTCTCTGCTTGGTCAGTGCCCACTCCCCACCCTCCCTCGCCCACCTCAGCTCCGGGGGCTTTACTCACCCTCTACCAGCAGCCGTGTGTCAGCGCTGTCTTGACCAGCCTGGCAGCTGTAGGTGCCCTGGTCCTCACGGTGCACGTCACGGATAACCAGGCTGTGGGTGGGGCCGTGGCTGCGCATCTCATACTTGTCACCCGGGCACAGTTCGACCCCTTCCCGCATCCAGCACACGTGGCCCGCAGGGCGAGACACCGTAACCTCCAACACTGCCCTTCTCCCGGCCAAAACTGTCTTCTCGCGAGGGGGGCGGCGGCACATCTGGAGAGGCAACGCTGGGGTTGGGGGACAAGGGCTTAGTAAGGAGAGACGCAGCTTCCCTCCCTACGACCTCCACGCTACCCGGCAGTCAGTCCCCTGCAAGCACGTCCAGTCTCCGCCTTCCCATCTCCTCCAGAAACGCACTGCCCTCTGCGACCTGCCCGAGACCCCCTGGAAGGGTTTCTGGGTCGAGCCTCCGGGGCGTCAGCCCCAGGACCCCAGACGAAGCCTTTCCCGGTCGTCCCCACCTCCGCAGCGTACCTTCCACCTCCAGCAGAGCCGAGGACTGGGCGGGTCCCGCCTGGAAGCGGACTTCTCCGGCGTCCTCGGGGCGCAGCTCGCTCAGCACCAAAATGTGTTTCTTTCCTGTGGGGAGAGGGGAGCTAGCGGGGGTCCTCGGGAAACCGGATCAGGCCCCTGCTGGATTCCAGAGAAGCGAGCCAGGCTCGGAACTGACTCGGGCAAGTCCCAGAGACCCGGCTCGGGGGTCGGTGGGCGTGGCCTGCTCGGGCAGGGGGCGGGTTTATCCTAATGGGCGGGGTCTATCTGAATCCTGGGCGGGACGGCGAGGGGGCTGAGAGCGTGGATGGGCGACCAGACCTTCCTGTCGGACGCGGACACGGGCTCCGGATTTCAGCGGGCGGCCTCCGAGCTCCCAGCATCCTGTGGTCTCGGCCTCCGACAAGGTGCACTCGAACGTGGCGCCGTCGCCTTCGCGGGCGCGCACCGACTGGAGCTCGCGGAGCACCGACACTGGGCGTTCTGGGAGCAGACGGGGCGTGAGGCCGGAGGCGGGGCAGACCAAGCCCCGCCACGCCCCCGGGAGCGGGCTCCGCGGTGCCCGGCCCACGTCTCCCCATCACCCACCGCGCACGGTCAGGCGCACCGGCTCTGCGCGGGCTGTGCCCACCGCGCAGCTGTAGGTCCCGGCGTCCGACGAGCCGCAGCCCCGCAGCTGGAGGAGGCGGCGCGTGCCCAGCGCCTGCAGTCGGAGCCGGCGACTGGGAGCGAGCGCGCGCCCGTCCTAGGGGCGGGAGGCATAGAGGGTCGGGCCGAGCCCAGGGGGACTCGGTGGTCACGGCCCTGAAAGGTGGATACATTCCCTGTGGATGTCAAGAGGTCTGGAGGCGCGCTACTGTGTGCCTTGTGTTCCCTAGGTAGGGGTCATCCTTTTCTGGCCGCCTCTCTGAGAAGGTGCCACCCTTTGGGGGGGCTTTAGGGCCGAAAAGGGTCACCACGGGCACAGGAAGTCCAGTGCCCTGCACAGATCACACGAAATGTAGATTTTAGAATTGGGCAAACTAGGTTTCTAATATGGCCTTTACCCTTTCTCTCTACCCTTGGGCAAATCAATTCATCCTGAGTTGGCTACCTCCTAGGTAACTAGTAAGGTGATAACAGGCCTACCTCAGAGGGATGTGGTAAGGATTAAAGGATTAAATTCGATATCAATCTTAGTTCAGTGTCAGGCATACCGGGTCAGTGAGTGTTAATTGTTTCAGGCATTACTGTTACATCCACAGGTCTGCACTGGACCACACTCTAACCTTCTCCCAGGTAATGTCAGCCAAGGCCTGGGAAAGCTCGCACTCGAACGTGGCTGTGTCACCCTCCGTCACCTCTAGGTCCTGTGGTCCCCGTACAATTGTCACTGGGACCTCTGAGAGTGGGAGAAGGAAAACAGTGCCAAGGGTAAGAAAAGAATAAGAACTCGGCTTGCAGAGACAAGGACACACTTTGGCACACTGGATCAGTAGTGAACACACTTAGGCAGGTGACCAGTGGAGACCACTGGTGAGGAAGGGATATGGGGTCCAAGAGAGATACTGGACAGTGGTAAGACAGCAGGGCCCTAGTGCTACTGGGGTGGGAATGGCCAGCTGAGTCACACTCTGAAGTGGTCAGTGGGGGAATGCAGGCACTAGAAGGAAATGAGGGAGGATGAAGTAGAGATGCCAGAGGGTAACTCAGGGACAGGTATGGACAGAGAGGCCACATGGCTGTAATGGACAGCAGCATTAGACACAAGGCAGGAGGGACCATAATGAGCCACCAGAGATGAGGTCAGTAGAGAACACATTGGGGTTGGAAGCAAAAATGGGACTGACAAGCACAGTTGCTGGTGGAGTCACCCTTGAGTGGACAGTCAGTGGACCAGAGGGGTTGGAGTGTGCACGGGGCTACACTCAGGTAGAAGAATCCACAAGAGATGGGTGGTCAGTGCGTCAGAGTGGTCAGTGGGGCCATGTCCAAGCAGGAAGACAAGAGGGAACACAGTGACCGGCATGCTCAGAGTGGCACTGGTTTGCAGGGCCACATGGGGCCAGAATGGTGAGATTAACCACACTAAGGCAAGGCAGTCAGTGGGGGCCACACGATGGTTAGATCAGTGGACACATGCAAGGGATCAGCAGGCAGGCAGCCACAGGCCACACCTCTCACAGTGAGCCGGGCAGCACAGCGCAGGGTGTCTGCAGTGAAGGAGACGCAACCAGAGTCGGCCAGGCCCAGGCCGCTGAGCACCAGGCCGTGAGTGCGGCCCTCTGAGTGAATGTGGCACTTGGGCCCTGGCTGCAGCCGGACTCCACCTCGGGCCCACTCCCCGGTCACACCCTCCTGGGACAGCTCCAGCTGGAAGGTGGCGCTGCCTCCTTCGATGACAGTCACATCCTCCAGAGGCCGCAGCGCCCTCAGCTGCCGCGCTGGTGTGGGAAGAGAGGGCAATGCTGGGCAGGAGCTGGCTCACTTCTTGTCCCAGCACCCAATCTCAGGTCCTGTCCACACAAGTTCAGACGGGGCAGTGATGGCCCAACTAGCGGTCTTGGTGGGGGCAGGGATGACTAGGGTTAGGAAAGGAGGACACATGAAGGGGTGAGGTGAGGTTAGGGGTTGAGAATTCCGGGTGAAGGGGTGCTGTGACACTAAGGAATAGGAAACCTGGAGTCAGACACACTGAGATTGGAGCCTAGCTCTACCACGTGGTTTGTGTGCTGTGACCCTTGGCAACCTGCTTTGACCTCTCATTTTCCAAGTTCAAGAGCATTGAGATATGGGCTTATTGTGATGAGAAGAGAGTACATGCCACCGATGACAACCATTCACTAAGTTCGTGTCATCTCAACACCCAAGTCTCTAGAGGTAGACATGGGCTCCATTTTTAAGGAGACTTGGCCCAGAGAGATTAAATAATTTGCATGAGGTCACATAGCTAATAGAGGGCTTCAGCTTGGGGTTGCAGGTGAGAGCTTTATAGCCAGCAACTCCTGCTTGTTAAATGGACACAGGTACTCCTGGGGCATGTGACTAAGAATAAACACGGAGAATTTTCTTGGAGTATAATATTTATGTTGCTATCAAAGCAATATTGGAAGGAGAGGGTGAAAAGCAAAGTCCACATGGATTTCTGAGGTAACTAGAAAACATTAGAAAAGAAGGTTTCACTTTGGACAGGCAGACTTCACTTCGGACTCCACTCCCACTCTGGGATGGCCAGGGCAGATTTTCCTCAGCAGCAAGGGGCACTTTGGTGGGGGGCTCAGGGGCTCTGGGTCAGCCAGAAGAGGCTGTGCATGGATGGCTGAAGCTTTAGGACAGGACAGGGCACTCACGCCTCACGCTGAGCCTGGCCAGGGTGCGATCGTGGTGGCTCTCACACCCATAGGTGCCCTGGTCAGCCAATAGGACACCATGGATAGAGAGGCGGTGGACACAGCCATCCTGGGCCGTGGACAGGTGCGAGTCAAGAGGGAGGGGCTCCCCCCCTCGAATCCAGCGAACAGTCCCTGCTGCGCCCATTCTGCCAGTCTCCACCTCCAGGCACACGTCCTGACCTTCTTCGGCCCGGATATCCTGTAGTCTCCTCAGGAACAGCAGCTCTGTTTCTGGTGGGGAAGAAAAGAGGAGGCCTTGGAGCCTACAGGGCTGGAGGCTGAGCCTGCTCACCTCACTAGGTCGGGGTACAGGGAACATGGCATTTTGTCCTCAGTAGCACCAAACCTCGAACGTGGAGCCGGGCACTCGTGGTTGTGTTGCCTGCTCGAGCAGTCACAGTCCCCGCGTCCTGAAGCTGGCAGCCTCGAATGGTCAGTGTGTGGCTTGAACCATTCTGGGCCATCTCCAGCTGGGGCCCTGGAGTGATAACAGCCCCATTGTGCAGCCAGGTGACATCGGCATCTGGTGGTGAAACCTCACACCGGAATGTGGCATTGTCACCTTCGTGGACAGTCAAGGGTGTCAGCTCTGAGACCAGCTTCACCGGTGGAGACTCTGGAGGGTAGGGTGAGGCAGTGAGCTGGGTGGGTCTTTTCTCCTCTCTCTCACCCCCTCCTTAGGGCTCAGGTCTTCATTTTCTCATTATTTAACACAGCCTTGGCTCTGTTGTGTGTTTATACCAAGTGCTTTTAGCCAGCTCCCTGCAGCTGCACCCTGGCACCCTCCCAGCTTCCTGGTATTAATACATAATTTACTATGGGGCCTTGTTTACAGCATTTAATGGCCACAATAACATAGAAGACAAGCAATATCCCTCATTCAGAGCTGGGGCTCAGACAGGTAAGGCAACTTGGCCAGTGTACACAACTTCTGGATAACAGAACCTGGGTCACACCCTGAATGAGTAGGGTTTAGAGGCCCTCCTCAGCCACTGGGCCATACCTCCTCCCATGTGGGGATCCTGGAAAAGGCACTTCTGTGCCCTCTCATGAGTGACAGTCATGCACACATTGGTGAGAGCCATAGGTAGCAAGATGGGCAGGGGTAGGGGTGATAAGAAGGGCCCAGAGGATAATAGGTGGTCCTTGGGGATACCAGGTGCACTGTTACCTTCCACGCTGACGATGAAGATGCGGCTGTCCTGGGGTGCGTCGCACAGGTACTCCCCAGCGTCCCTGTTCCGTGCCCCCCGCACCCGCAGCACCTGCCTGGCCCCGGCTTGCTCCAGCTGCACCCGCCCCTGGCTCACCAGGCGCTCCCCATCCTTGTACCAGCGCACAGGGCCCCCTGGCCCAGACAGGTGCACCACCAGCTCTAGGTCCCCACCTGGGGTGCTCCGAACCCTCGTCTGGGCTGCCTTGGGGGCCACCACCCTCACGGGGGGCTCTGTGGGATCAGAGCTGGGGGTCATTGGGAGGAAGAGGCTCCAGGGCAGTGAGGAAGGCAGTGGGAGGCAAGAAGGGGAAAGGTGCTGAGAGGTGGGAAAGGTTGGATATGGTGTCTTAGGAAAGCAGAGAAGCCCTGGGTTCGGGGTGCTGCTCTGAGGCTTTCTGCCTGGGTCACACTCACCAGCCACCTGGACGCTGAAGCTGAGGCTTGGGGCACCTGGAGCTGCCCCAGATTGGCAGGTATAGAGGCCTGCATGCGCTGGTTCCGCAGCCCGGATGCAGAGGACTCGACGGGGACCCTCAGCTTGCAGCTCTAGCCCCTCTCCTTGTTGCACCTGCTGCCCATTGTGGCTCCAGAACACAGGGGCACTAGCTCGGGACAGCTCACAGCTCAGCACCACGGGCTCCCCTGGGGCCACACGCAGCGGGCTTGGGGCTGTCTCTGGTGCTAGGAACTGCACTGGGGGCTCTGCACAAAGCAAGGGAGATGTGAGCCTGTGCCTACCTTACCTTCCCACCCCAGGCTGGTCCAGAACACCCACCAGCCAGGCTGACGTTGAAGGTGATGGCCTCATCGCGAGTCTCACATACATACTCCCCGGCATCCTCGGGCTGGGCATGGGGCAGGGTAAGGGTACGGGCAGCCCCCTCAGCACCCAGCTGCAGGTCATCTGATGCCTCTACCTCTAGTCCATCCTTGTACCAGCGCACCTTGGACCCAGCAGGGGCCACCTCACAGCGCAGCTCCACACGCCCAGGAATCCCAAACTGTAGATCTAGGGAGCGGGCTGCAGGTCGCACAATCCTCTCCGGTGGGGCTGATGGGTGGTAGAGAAGGAGGCATACAGGTTTGGTCCCAGACTTCTTACTGCTTCTCCACTACACTCACACTTAAGGACCTGAGGGCTCTTCAGAGGAAAGGGACCTGCCCATTGTCACACAGACAGAAGAGGCAGGTTGGACTCACACTCAGATCTATCAGCATACCCCTCCCTATGTCTGCCTCACTTTCCTCCCCTTCCCATGCTTGGCCTCTGACACACTTACTTGTCATTATCTGACCAGCCGAATGTTTTACTTATTTTTACCTGTCTACTGGGGAGACCCTAGAATGTAAGTCCCATGAACATGTGTGGCTTCATGTCTGTACTCTAGAATCTAGAACAATTCAAACATACAGGAGCTGCTCATTAAGTATTTGTTGAGTGAATGACTGTAAATGATCTAACTTCTGAGTCCCCCTCACTAGGACTGTGGTCACTGTCCCAGCTTGATTTTGGGTCCTCGAAAGGCAGAGAAAGGAGGCTAGGGGGCAGGAACACTGCAGGGTGAGGGTTGGTAAGGGTCCCTAAGATGTGGAAAGTAGGGATAGTTGGAAGTTTATCCAGCAGCCCCTTCCCGCTTTTGTACCTTCCTAAGTGCCCCAGAGATTGCCCACCTGTGACAGTAACAGTGAAGAAGGCGGAGTCATCGCCAGCATCACACACGAACTCGCCCCCATCCTCAGGCTGGGCAGCAGGTAACACCAAGCGGCGGCGTGGCCCATCGCTCTCCAGCACCAGGGCTTCACTCTCCTCCACCTCCAGCCCATCCTTATACCAGCGTACGGGGGCGTCCTCTCGAGAAAGCTCACACATCAGCACCACACACTCCAGGCTCACAGCGACCAAGGTCACCTCGTCCCGGGGGTATAGGATCCGTACAGGAGGCTCTGCAGAGGGAAGGCAACCACAGCTGAAACAGATTCGTTGTCAGCCTGCCCGCCCCCATCTCCATTGCCTGCCAGATAATAACAAGTAGAATGTCGTAAGCAACCATAGGTCCCTAATCTTGTCTGAAATCTCCACGGCCAGGCATGTCAGAGAATCCAGAATGCTTTGGATTCTAGAAATGATGCATTCATCACATGATGAATTCATCACATGATGGCCTATCCTTCAGCCCCACTCCCAAATCCCCTCATAACTACACATATGAACATTTTTGCTATGTAATGCATTTGCCCTCAGCAAGATATATCAAAAGATATATCTTGAGTTCATCATCTCACAGATGCAAAGGTACAGATATATTAACCCTACTAGATAATTAGAGTAGAAATACACAGCAGTTAAGCTGTTTTACTGAAATGACTGATTACCAAACTTAAAACAAGTCTTTTGATTTTGAGAGTTTTTTTTTAATTTCAGAATAGTAGATAAGATAGTGGATCTTAAAGAGCAACTACTTCTGTAACTCCTAAAGTTCCAGGAACAGCCCTTAAACACAGAATGCATTTATTTAGCTCTCACAGTGAAGTAAGGAAGTAAGTACTATGTTGCCTCCTTTTTCCAAATGAGGGGGTCTAAGGCACAGAGTGGTAAGGTCACAGCTGCCTGCAGCTCCTCCAGGTGGCAGGAGGAAACACAAGCTTGCACTGTGCAGGCAGTGGGTGTCCAAGCCCAGGCTTACAGAAGTTAGGAAAGTGTTTTGCATCTGTATCCAAGAGCTGCCAACACCTATCTGAGACTTCCAGGGACGCTACCTGCTGCTTCTGAGAGCTCATCTCCATGTACTGGCCACTCCTCCAGAGTAAAGGAGCCAAGGCAATAGTGGAGGTGACAGTGCGTTGAACCCAACAAAGCTTGCCCACAGATTTTCCCTGGGGATCTTCAAGTTTCCATGCCAGGCCCTCTTGTGGTCCGGCTCAGAAGCTGCTACCTTCCCTGACTAGGTTTGCACCACTCACCTCTACAGATGGGTTTTCTCCAAGTGTCTGGAGGATATGGCTAGGTCTCCCAAGCCCTGCAGGGCTTGAAGATTGTAAGAGTGGCTGCCTGAGTGGTATGGGAGGTAATGGGGGCCTTGGGGTAGGAAAAGTTGTAGCAGGGATGTGGGATTTGACCCACTCTGCCCTGGAGCTGAGGTGGTATTTATGTCAACTTCCCTGCAAATCACCTGATGTCATGGGCTGGAATTTTGTGTGGCTGTGGCCATTATGTCTGGCCAGGGCTGGGGACAGGAGGTGTAGGTAGCTAGATACAGGACAGAATGTGTGCTCAGGCCTTGTTGGCACTGTGGGCGCCACAATCTGGGCTCTCTAAGCAGTTAAGTGTGGGCATTTCTAGGGCAGGCTAGGAGAGCAACAGAACCATGCCAGCAATAGATGTTTGCTCCAGTGCCACCAGGGTTCTTCTGTACCACCCAGAGCTGCCTAAACACACCGCACCACCACCATGCACACTGGCACCATGAGCTGCAGCCCTGACTTGGCACAACCCACCACCACTTCTATAGTTGCCCTATACTTTTCCCACCTAGAATATTCTCTGCCCACTCATTTTCACTTAAGGCTCCAGGATGAGAAACCAAGGTTTTTCATGCAGCCTAACCAGGATGGCAGCCTCCAGCCCTGGGATTCCTATGCTGGCCTTGACAGCCCACATTCTGACTTGTGTCAGGCTTCCCTGCCAGGCTCCACTCTCTGGGAAGAAAATGAGTCTCTTGGAATGCCACTGAATATCCAGAGCCCTGTCCAGATATAGTCATCCTGGGTGACTTCCTCCCAGGCCCTCCCTGCCTCTTCGCTCTTCGGAGCTCTAAGTCTCTCACAGCACTTATCACAAGGTGTCAAGGCACATTTATTGGTGTTTATTGGTTTAACACAGGGGTCGCAAAACTGAATGCCCCCAGAGGCCAAGTAAGTTAGGTCAGTGGCTGAAGTGGTCTGGGGAGAGGCAAGAAGGAATGGCAAGGAGAGAGAGATAGAGAGATGGATGGGGGCTCCATACTATGGGGTAGCTGCTACTCAGTGCCAGCCGTTCGTCGCCAAGGGGGGAAGCGGGACCAGAGCCGCTGTGTCTTCGGCTTTTTCAAGAGGACGCATAACTCCGGATTGTTATTTGAACTGTTCTGACTTTGGTAAGTCTCTGTAGGCCAAACAAAACACATCTATGGGCTGCACAGGGCCCCAGGGACTGCCCATTTGCGACCCCTGGTTAACTGCTGCCTCCCCAGCCAGACTGGCATCTCCCTGAGAATGAGAGGACCGAGTCTACATTACTCACCACTTGCTTCAACACCTGGCCCAGACTGTGTTTAGTCAATGAGCTCCTGGAACACAACTAGTCCTAGCCTTGACAATAGGGAGGGGCTTGTTTACTCCAATAACGACCCTCATACATGCACCAGCAACCCACACCTCCCTCTCTGATCTTGGCATGCTGGTAAGGGGAGACCTGCCCAGCTACCCTATCCTTGGGCTCAGGGTTGTCCTCTGGTGACTCTGGGCAGCTGGGGTGGACCCACACCTGTTACTGTGACTGTGAAGGAAGCTGATTCATCATCGATTTCACACAAGTACTCGCCGGAGTCCTCGAGCTGGACCGAGGGCAGCACGAGGCGGCGGATGGTGTCCTCCTTCTGCAGGAGTAGTGCTGGGCTTTCTACCACCTCCTCCCCATCCTTGGTCCAGCGCACCTCAGCCCAGGGCCGGCACAGCTCACAAGTCAGCACCACGCGCTCCAGGCACACAGCTGCCACATACACCTTCCCGCTGGGGTACACGATCCATGAAGAGACATCTGTAGGACAGAGACAGTCGCTGCTAGGCAGGAGAGGGTAGGCCAGCAGGCCTGTTCCCTGCGTTTCAGCAGTCAGCCATGTGTTGAAGGAAAGGGACCTCCCTTAGTGGCCTGCTCAAAGCCATCATGGTCAGGAAGACATGACCCCAGGATCCAAAGCACATGGGATTTTGTACTGGGAGGAGCTGCATAATGGAAACTATGGTGTCAACCTCAGCTGTAGAAAGTCCACATTCTCTAGGATGGGCGAGGGACAATACACGGGGTGTAATGTGGGAGGGGGGTTCTGTTTCCAAATTGGGGTCCCCTGAAGACCTTTGAGATCTTTTGACTCCTCTAGTTCATGGTACCCCTTTGTCCTACAGTAGAACTGTTAGACCCAAAGGCTTCCTCTTGGCAGAGGACTCCCGGAGGATAAAGAAAGGAGGGCCTCCCTGGTTGATTCGAAGCCAGTACAAGTGTAGTTGTGACCACACAACTCAAGTGTGGGAAAGAAAGAGAGATCTGACCACCTATGGGGAGGGCAGCAGGAGCTGCAAGAGTGAGCCATGGGAGATTTATCACATGATCTAGAGAAGCTGCTCCCCGCACCTGTGATGGTGACAGTGAAGTAGGCACGTTCCTCTCCTGCGACACACTGAAACTCGCCACCGTCAGGGGGCTGTGCAGCAGGAAGCACCAGGCGGTGGTGGGCACCTTCATTCTCCAGAACTATGAAGTCACTCTCCTCCACCTCCTGCCCATCCTTGTACCAGCGCACAGGAGCATCCTCTCGGTCCACCTCACAGGTCAGCATGACACACTCAGAGGTGATAGCATGTACAAACACATGCTCCTGGGGGTCCACAATATGGACTGGGGGATCTGGATGGGAAACAAAGATGGGTCACAGAGATACCCACCCCCACATGGGAAACCCAAGTCTAAACTGGCCTAGGGGGCAGACACATCTCTGTACAGGAGGACAGGGAGAGGGGGTCTCCTCAAAGCCATGCCATGTAGGGGGTTTGGAGACGATGACAGGATCCTCATGCCATGCTAGTTTAAGCACGACCAGATTATGTGGCACCTGAGAGCCTTACAGATCCACAGAAGTGGGTGGGTAGGGACGTGGAGGTGGGAGGCACACATGATCACAAGTGGCAGCTGCTCTTTGCATAGGAAGGATAGAGGTTACCATCACAAGCCACGGGACGGTTTACTAATTCCTTTACAAGGAGGAGGAGAACGACTTAACCGGCAGCAAGTTGCTGCTTTGTACAGGCAACATGGCACTCTGAATATGACCAGTGTCTCTAAAGGACCAAGTGTAAAAGGTCTGGTGGTCAGGCTGGTAATACTGGGGTGCTGTGGATCTTCAGGAGAAAGGACCTGGTGGGAAATCCTTAGGTCACTGAGGTGTACCCGCCTAGGGGATGGTGGGATCCTAGCCTCTTCCTCTCTTTTAGTTCCTGGCCATGAAGATGATCAATTAGTTCTGCCACACATTCCCTGCCCTTGTCAGCCAGCGTCTCCACCAGAGACTCAAAGTAATAGGTCCACACAATCTTAGGCCAGCACCTCCAAAACTGTAGCCAAAATAAGACTTTTCTCATTATCAAGTGATCATTTCAGATATTTTGCTAAAGTCACCAAAAGCTGATTAACACAGGTCATGAGTTCCCTGTCAGGGTGTGCATTCAGGCTGGGCCACATAATCTCCTGGCAATGGCGAGAAAAGGCAGGGAGAAGATGGCAGGATCAACAGCTTCTATGCTGCCCTCCTAAAAGTTGGTTTTGTTAAGAGAGGACCCTCAGGCTTGGTCCTGGGTGTTCTGGCTCTAGATGGCCCAGGGAATGCATTTATAACAAGCTTCCAGGGTGCTTCTGATTTGTGTTCTAAGGACCACTGGCCCAATGCACTTCACACTTCTGCATGGTCTGACCACCTCAAATAGTAGGAGAAAGCAAGCCAGGCCTACGTGTGCATTTAAGCCATGATCTTTGCTGGTTGTGATAACTAAACCTGTTGCTTTATCTGTGGACTGTAGATATACTGTCTCTCATCTAGCTGTGAAGATTTTTAAACAAAACAGTGTTAGGTGTGAAGCACCTAACATAGCTCGAGGCTCAGAGTAGGTGCCCCATACATGTCAGCTCCCCTTTCTTCTTCCCTTAATTATGTTTAGCGGTCTCCCCAACCCAGCAAAGGCTGTGTGTGTGGTGCTGGACAAGTATGCTAGACTATGTTGGGTAAAGAAACAAGTGCAGACTCAGGATGTAGTTCAATGACAAGAGTGCTTGCTTTAGCATGGGCAAATAGGGAAAGTCCTGGGCTCCATCCTCAGCAACACACACACACACACACACACACACACACACACACACACACACACACACACACACACACACGTACAAAGTACCTTAAATATGGACCTGCCTCACTAAGCCCTCCATATCAGGAACTCCCTCACCCCCTCTCCTCACCCAGACTAGGGGGCAGGACTTGCATGGTGCCCAGAACCAGCATCAGCTAGAAAAGCTTAGGCCAGCATGGTTTCTGACCTTGAACAATGACATTGAAGAAGGCTGAGACACCTTCTGTTCTGCATTCAAACTCGCCACTGTCTCGGACTCGAGCTTCGGGAAGGACCAGACGGTGTTTGCGTCCATCCATCTTCACTACCAGTGATTCGCTCTCCTCCACTTTCTGCCCATCTTTGTACCAAGTTGCTGGGAAGTCCACCCGAGAGAGCTCACAGGTCAGCACTACCCGTTCCGAGGTTGTGAAAGTCAGGGACACCTTGTCCTGGGGGCTCAGGATGTGCACCGGGCTCTCTGTACGAAGAGAAGTCTGGTCACTCTCTGTCACATAAGCACCCCTCCCCAGTGCATGTCTTCAGTGTAGGGGTGGATACATGAAGAAATGAGCTGGCAATGCAATTGTTGGAGTGTTTAAAAAAATAGGTTTGGGAGCCTGAGAGAAGTGCTTAGTAAATGAGCATTTGCCCAGCATATATATGAAGTCCTGAGTTGAATACCAGTACCTAAAAAATAAAAACAAGAAACAGAATTGGGTGTTGGTATGGCTTGGGTATGATTTGATTGTGTCTCCCAAGAGCCATGTGATGGAAACTTGGTCCTCAGTGTGGTGGTGAATCTTGAAAAGAGGGAGCCTAGTGGGAGGTAAGGAGGTCATGGCAAGCATCATTCTTGAACTATGACAGGCGTTCTCCTAAGACCCCAGTCAGCTCTCCAGGGTGGATTGTGGTAAAGCAATCATTTTGCTTATTTGCCTTCTTCTGATCATGGCTGTTTCCCCACTTCTCTCCTGCTTCCAAACTTGAATTTTTCAGTGTCCAAAAACTGTGAGCTCAATACTTCTCTCTCTATATTACCCATGCACATGTAAGGCTTTTAGCTCAATGCTTAAGAGTCTTGTTTACACCGTCACTCGTGAGACAAGAAGAGGCTGCGAGGACTCAGTAAACCTCTCTGGTACTGACTTTAAACAGAAGCACCTGTGCTTTGGATGGCCCAACATCATCATGCCAGGGAGTAGGGACAATGACTTTTAAAACCCAGCAATAGAAATATTGAGAAAAAAACTAAAATAAAAAGGAGAGAACATGGTTTTATTGTCCCTTAGGATTTCTAGAGAGCCTGTCCCAAATGCGGATTCTTGGTGCTCTCTAACTATGCAGGGGTCAGGGAATTTGCTCTTCAGTGATTCTGATGCTGGTGGACTTGAATTGCATTTCAAAAATGTGCTCTGTGGCTGGAGAGATGGCTTAGTGGTTAAGGCCTTTGTCTGCAAAGCAGAAGGACCCAAGTTCAATTCTCCAGTATCCAAGTAAAGCCAGATGCACAAGGTGGCACATGTGTCTGGTGTTTGTTTGCAGTGGCTTGAGGCCCTGGTGCGCCTATTTTCTCTGTCTGACTCTTTCACTTACTCTCTCAAACAAATAAATAAAATATTTTTTAAAAAGTCCATGAGTTAAAATAAATGTGCTCTGATAGCTAGTGCCTTCTGTCCTTGCTCCCTTTGATGCTGGACGCTAGCACCTGGGCTTTCCATGCTTGGGGGCAGCTGGATTTCTTGACTGGTCTTACAAACTTTAGCATCAGTGAGATAATTGCTCAGGTAATCCTTGAATTTTCAGCCTCTCTCCACCTACTGACTGTCCTCTGGGGTGCTAAAGAAGGCATAGGGGTTTCTGGGGCTAGACTGCCTGGGTTCATAACCCACTATTATCACTCATTAAGTTTATGACTTCGAGTAAGTCATTTAATCCCTCTGTGTCCGTTTCTCTATCTGTAGAATGGGATTACCGAAAAAACCTCTTACAAAGCTATTGTGAGAACAGCGCTGTGACCTTATGTTAAGTGATTAGGACTGTTCCGAGCTCAGGAAGAGCTGTTATGAGAGTCTTGGCAATTATACAGTAGGGCAGGAAGCAGGCAGGGAGTACAGCCCAGGGTCTGTGTCTCAAAAATGAGGTGAAAAAAAGTAATAGAATTCTTTTGGTTTGTTGGCAGTACTTGGAATTGAACCCAAGGCCTTCGACATGCTAGGCAAGTGGTCTACTTACTGAGCTATAGCCCCAGCCCAGTGTGACAGGGTTCTTGTCAAGCACCCCAGAAAACAGATATGATGTTGACCAAGACAAGGGGTGCCCTATATGCTATGCATGAGTTGAAATTTGTCATCTGGATCTGTGGACCTTGTATCTGAGCCCACCATGGATGCTTCTCTCTCCCAGCCCAGCTGCAAGAAATGTGAACAGCATTTGCCTTGTTTGGCCAACAGTTTTGATCCTCTCTGCCCTCTTGGGTCTCCACAAGCACCAACCTTGAATGGTGAGGGCGGCTGAGTCTTGTACACCGGGGCAACTGAAGCCCACCAGAGCCCCACTGTCCTGGTGTCTGACAGCCTTCAGAATGAGCCTGTGCTGCAGGCCTTTCTGCTCCACCTGGTACCGCAGGGCTCCAGACTCCACCTGGCCTTCTGGCTCATTTCTCTTGAGCTCTTCCCCATTTAGGAACCAGGTGCCCTGGATGACGGTGGAGAGATCGAGCGAAAAGACGGCATCCTCCCCGTCGTACACCTGCACATCCTCAAGTCCTGCCACTAGGCGAGCTGTGGGCACTGAGACAGGGACAGGGTGTAGCCTTAGAATCACAAGGGGTAGCAGAGAGCAGGGGTTGGCAGATGGGAAAATGAGAGACAATTGAGGCCCAGGAAAGGGAGAAGAGGTGATGGGTGGACATGACTTGGGATACAGATTTTGACAGACAGGGTTTGGTAGGACTGACTCACCAAGATGTGCAGAACCGTGGAATACAACATGGGGACTGCGGCCATGTTCACTGACAGTGCAGATGCGGAAGCGGTAGTCCCCCTCAGAAGGCACACAGTCCCCAGGCACCTCCACAGCTCCGGCTTTCTCAATGCTAAAGCACTGGATCCAGTCTTCAGAGCCCACCTCCTGACGCTCTAGGCGGTAGATGAAGGAGGTCTCGGGTGGTGGATCGGGAGGCTTCCAGGTCAGCAGGACTGTGTTCTTTTGGCCCTTGAACATCTCGACCAATATGGGGGGTCCTGGAGGATTGTGCTTGACACCTGAGGCAAAGGCAGGGTTTGTACCTGAGCCTTGCCCAAAACCTCCACCCCTTACAGCCCTTCTGCTTTAAAATCCACCTCGCCAACCCAGACACTGGCATCTGGTCACCCTCCTGCCCTGGCCTTCCTGTCTACAGGTCTCACGCGCTCACATTTGACTCTGAGCAGAGTGGTGGTACGGGAGCTGCCCAGGCTAAAGGTGACTTCTCCAGCATCTTCTCGTGTCACCCCTGGGAGGACCAGGGCATGCATGTGACCACAGCTGCTTTGGCAGGTGGCTGGCAGCTCCTCCCCATCGCGGCTCCAGTGCCCCTCGACCCCAGCTTCTCGGGTCTCTACAAGCAGCACTGCATTCTCTCCTTCCAGGACATCGAGCTTCCGGGGCAGCCGCTTCAGGATGGGACCTGAGATGTGCACAGGCATCTATCAGCCTAAGATCTAGTCACCACCAGCTTCAGCCTCAGCCTCCTCCCACTAGGCAGCCGACCTTTGACTGTCACATTGGCCACCGTGCGCACACGGCCTCGCATCTCACACAGGTAGACACCATCATCATCTGCCTTCAGTCTGTGGATGATGAGACGCCTCACAGTGCCCTCCTCGATCTGCTCATACTTGCGGCAGGGCAGCAGCCTCTGGTCCTCTCGGAACCAGGCAGTGGGGATGCGGGAGTTGGGCACTTTACACTCCAGCACAGCAATCCCATGTTCCCGGCCCTCTATGTCCTGCAAGGGTCTTGTGAATCGGAGGCGGGGCTCTACAGAGAGAGGAGAGGAAGAGAAGGCTATGGAGGATGACATCTACATGTATATCAATCAGCCCACAGTGCTTGTTCACCACTAGAGTCAGCAGGCGTGTGGCATGGAGGCAAAACTTCCAGAAGGGAAGTCAGCTGGCCTAAAGTCTAATGTGACCTTGACACTCACCAGGCAGGTTACCTTGAGCAAGTCCATTTTTTTTGTTTGTTTTTCGAGGTAGGGTCTCTCTCTAGTCCAGGCTGACCTGGAATTCACTATGTAGTCTCAGGGTGGCCTTGAACTCAAGACAATCCTCTTACCTCTGCCTCCCGAGTGCTGGAATTAAAGGCGTGCGCCACCACGCCCAGCTTGAGCAAGTCCATTTTAACATTCCCATACCTCAGTTTCCTCGATTGTGAAATGGGGAAAAGGAGGGAAGGGGTTGATCCAGATCAATGACTTTCAAATGGTTCCCTAATTCTAGAAAGGTCTACATTGAATTTCAGCTTTAAAACATTCTAGCCATTTTCAAAACCGTGTTTCAAAAATAGGAAACATGGTGTTGGAAGGTTTTTGCTAGTCTGGGAAGTTCTTGTTGGCAACCTGCTGGGCTTTTTTTTTTTCTTGAGGGCATTCCAGTTCGGCGCTGGCCAGGCAAGTTTATGCACATTACACTGCACCCATGAGGCCACTGTCACAAGCTCAGGTGCCACACACTTGGTTATTTGCCAAGGCAGAGCTCATGAGAACTTGCCAACATAATTTTCCTCGGAGGGAGAAAGTTAGGCAATTAACTAGGGAAGGTGAAATCCCTCGAGTTGTGATGAAATCCTTTTATGGAGAACTGCAGCTCTTGGTGTGAGTTTGGGGTGTGTTTCTGCTTTCTCTGAATTTTCTGTTTATGAATAATGCAAGCATTTACTAGACATTATTAGTGATTCAACTCTATTGCCTTCATCTTCTTTCAAACAGTGGAATGAAAGTGAACTAATAGTTACTCCAAGGAGGTCTGCATGGCCTTTCCTTACAGACCCTTGAGCCCAAACGCTGTGTTTTCAACTCAACAGTTCCCTTGTTCTCACCAATCGGTCTTTTAGGTGCACCTTGTAAATTTAGACTTAGTAACTTACACCTATAAAACTCTTATGTGCCTTACAACCTGGGGGGGATTCGGCTGGGGAAGGACTAAAAGCAAACGTTGAAAACCACTGGGAAGGAGCAGTTCTAGGCAGCTAGCTACTCTTCAGTGGCTTCACCATCTGCTTCAGAATCAACCCAGTAGTTTGCTGGGAGATTCCATAACACTCTGAAGACTGACTAAGTCCGTATCCCTGGGGTGTGGGAGGCGGGCGGGAAAGGGATGTTACTAGCTCCCTGGCACCAGGGAGAGCTGTGCTCTACCTTTCACGTGCAGTTGCACGGCGCTGAGCGTCTGGCCCGCGGAGTTGCGCGCCGCGCAGACGTAGAGCCCACGGTCCCTGGCCTGGCAGTAGAGCACCTTGAGCACAAAGCCACCGTCGCGGTCACGGTACATGAGACGACGGCGATCCGGGAGCAGCGGGCGGCCCTCCCAGTGCCATTCGATCTCGGGCTCGGGCTTGCCCATCACGTAGCAGCGGAACTTGGCGTGCTTGCCCTCGTTCACCCAGAAGGTCTTGGGCGCGCACTTGAGGGGCTCCACCACGGGCGCGGGGGTCTCGTCCGGGTCCTCGGGCGGGCTCTCGGGGGGCTGCTGGACCTGGAGCAGCGCGCCGGCCTGCGCGTGGCCGTGCGCGTTGCGGGCGTGGCACACGTACACCCCGGAGTCGGGCAGCCGCGCCGCCAGGATGCGCAGCGCCAGGCTCGCGCCCCGGCCGCCCTCGGCGCGCCCGGGCTCCAGCGCGAAGTGGCCGCGGTCCCACACCTCGTCCAAGGCCATCCCATCCTTCTCCCAGTGGAGCGCGGGCTCGGGGTCGCCTCCCACCTGGCACTGGAGCACCACCTCGGCCCCCCGCAGGACCCACTGGGACCGGGGCCCGACCAGGACCACCGGAGCGCCCTCCCCGGTTCCCGGAGGCGGCAGCGGGCGCGGGGCGAGCTCGGGCTCGGGCTCCGGGGCCGGGGGTTCGAGCACAGTGACGGCGGCCGCCGCGTAGGCCTCCCCGGCCGCGTTGCGGGCGCGGCACACGTAGACCCCGGCGTCGGTGGGCAGCGCGCCGCTCAGCAGCAGGCCGTGCTCCGCGCCGTCCGCGGGGAAGCTCAGGCGCTCCGAGGCCGCCAGCTCCTGCCCACCCTTCTCCCACACCACGGTGGGCGGCGGCTCCCCCAGGACCACGCACTTGAGCTCGGCCTCCGCGCCACTTACCACCCGCACGGGCCGCGGGAAGCGCAGGAAGCACGGGGGGCTCCCCTGCTCCCCCGAGCCCGCCTTCATCGCGGCGGCTGCGGAGGGCCGGCGGGCGGGCGGGCGCGGGAACCCGCGGAGCTCTCCTCCGGCCACCCGGGCAGCTCTGCGGAGTGGCGGAGATTCCCGGGCCCGGTGCCCGGAGCTCAGGGGGCAGTCCTTCCTGTTGGCCTTTCCAGCGAGGGGCCCCGCAGCCTGGTCCGCCCGCGGCCCAGCTTCCTGCTCGCGGGAGCCTCTCTTCCCAGCCCCCTCCCACAGCCCGGGCCTCTCTCCCCTCCTCCCGCCCACCTCCAGCCGCCCGCCAGGTCCTCCGCCGCCAGCCGGGCTTGGGCCTGAGTGGCAGAGGCGCCTGCGGCTGCCAACCCCAAAAATATTCTCTGATGACACAGCTGGAGGACCAGAGCCCAGACTGGCTCCTCCAGGCTAAGTATAGAGCAGGCGGGACCACCTGCCCCCTGCTCGGAGCCCCAGTTCTAGCCCCAGCAGTCCTTCCTCCCACGCTGGCTCTGCAGCTGCTACGGTTGAAAGTGACCCCAGAAAGTTTGAGGGGGCTGGTGCATATGTCTCTCTGATAAATGACACAGGCCAGTCCCCGCTTCCAGGCTCCTGTGGCACCTGGTGGCACCTGAATTGTGATGTAACGTGTGTGTGTGTGTGTGTGTGTGTGTGTGTGTGTGTGTGTGTGTGTGTGTGTGTAGGGGTAATGGACTGTATGCCTGTATGTGTGGGTAAGGTCACTTGGGGTGAACACCCTCATAAGCCCCCTCCCCCACATTCTTGGCGAGAGTGGGAGATAAGGCTCAGGGCCACAGACGTCTGCGTCAGAGATAGGAGGTCTCAATGCCATGGCATGGGGCAGCTGGGACTGCAGGGCGTGGGAAGGACTGGGGGAGACTGGGGTGAGAGGGTAAAAAAGCGGGTGGTGGGATGGGAAGGGGAGAGTGGGAGGACCTGGACTAAAGGGGACAGGGCAGGGTGTGGGTTCCCTATTGGCAGGGCTAGGTGAGCTATGATACCCCAACTACCCTTGCTGCTCCTTCTCTTATCGGCCCCACAGGTTGGGCATGGCTGCCATGGGCCAGAACTGGACCGGGAGCTTGTGCTGGCCAAGGTGAGAGCCCTGATTCTGGATGCCTTGGGACCCCCACCAGTGATTGGGGAAAGTGGGGGTCCAGGAGTCAGGCGGCTACCCCGAAGACATGCCCTTGGGGGATTCATGCACAGGACCTCTGAGCCTGAAGAGGAGGATGCCTCTCAAGCCATCCTTTTCCCAGCCACAGGTAACGAGGGTGGGGACTGGCAAGGTGACTTTGAGAAGTACCTGGTACTGCATGGACTGTGTGCCAGGCAGACTTAGGTGTGAGTTACAGCCCCATCACTGAGCTGGCTTTGCAACCAGTGGACAGTTTCTAAGTCTACATGATCATTGCCAAATGGGTGATGGTATCACCTACCTCTCAGGCTTGATTGAACCAGTGGACCCAAGTGACTAGTATGTGAGAGGTATCTTAGAGGCTAAGGGTCTCTGGAAACAAAGATGCCTGTCCCATCCCTGCCTCGGTTCTCTGTCCCATGCTGGGACTTGGGAGGATATCAGGGATGCACCAGCTGGAAACTAATCTGTCTTCTCCTGAGTTCCTGTCTCACCTCCCTATGGGCTCCCCACGGCCCTCTGACTGGGTGTGAATAAAGCTCCCCTCCCGCTGGGCTCTCTCCTCATCTGGCCCACATTTTCATAGAGAAACTCTTCTAGCTCCCTTACTTCAGACTCTGTGGAGGAAAGTATGTTTTGGAGTCAGGCCGAATCCCAACCTGGCCACTTAGTAGTTGAATGTTACTTCCTCTCTTTAGCCTTAGTTTGTGGCTTGAACATGGATCAGTTGTTAACAGTTTATAATGAGAGAAGTGGTGTCATACTATGACCTTAATTGCCAGTTCTTTGATAGGGGCAGGCTTATAATTATTTGATGTAGCTTATGTGTATATCAGGAAAAGGATACCAGCTGTACTTTCTTGGGAAGAACTGGCTTCTATTTTGAGTTCTATTCCTTTTCCATCTCCTTTCCCATGCCCTTCATCCTCTTCCTTTTTCTATTGTTCTCTCTCTCTCTCTCTCTCTCTCTCCCTCTAAATGCACACATGCATGTGGAAGCTAGAATACCATGGGTGTCATTCCTTCTAACACCATCCACCTTTTTCTTTTAGACAGGGTCTCTCATTGGCCTGGAGCTTACCAAGTGGGTAGACTGGCCAGCCAGCAAGCCCCACTGATCCAGCTGTCTCTGTCTCCCCAGCACTAGGATTACGAGCACATGCTACCACACACAGCTTATTTATTTATTTATGAGAGAGAATGAGAATGGTCGCATCAGGGCCTCTAGCTGCTGCAAATTAACTCCAGACACACGTGCCACCTTGTGCATCAGGCTTTACGTGGGTTCTGGGGAATCGAACCCTGGTCCTTAGGCTTTGCAGGCAAGCACCTTAACTGCTAAGCCATCTCTCCAGCCCACACACAGCCTTCTAAATGTGGGTTTTGGATACTGAAATCAGATCATGCTTTTCCAATTGAGCTACCTCTCAAACCTTTAAGGTGTAGCCCACCAGGCTGGTTTTGAACTTGTGACCCTCTTGCTTCATCTTCACCGTTTGCCTACAAACATGTGCCTCCAAACCCCAATCTCCTCCTCTTTTTTTTTGTTGTTGTTAGGGTCCTACTCTAGCCCTGGCTGACCTAGAACTCACTGTGTAGTCTCAGGCTGGCCTCAAACTCACAGTAATCCTCCTACCTCTGCCTCCCAAATGCTGGGATTAAAGGTGTGCGCCACCATGCCCAACCTCTTTCTTTTTGGTGTTAAACTGTGCTTTAAAAACACATTACTTTAAGGAATTTGTCATACAAATTTCTGACATGCCAAAAAAAATACAGAGTAACAAACATCCATGCACACAGCATCAGCATATCACTTAACATTATCTGATGGGCACCAATTTAAGCCTCACAAGCCAAAATGTTTATGATGGTAGATTACAGAGCTCTTACATATTACTTTTTGGAATATTAATTAGTAAAACCACTTAGGGGAGAAATAGTGTTTTGTTTTTAATGATGAATGAAAAATTAGAGTGCTTATGTTTGTTTTCCCAAGACTTGGGATAGTATCTAGATCTGGGAGGGTACTCAGCAATGTTTGAAAAATGTTATCAGAACTTGGGAACAGCAGCCACATCCTTCCAAAAAGAGAAGGGGTTCAGGTTGGGTCATCAAGGCTGCCTTTTCTTTTCTCTCTTGTCCCCTGCAGGTGCCACCTGTGAGAAGGATCCAGTGGCTGGAGGACTGATCCAGGAGGCTGAGGAGGGTCTCTTCACTTACGTGTTCCGGCCATCCCAACACATGCTCAGTCGCCAAGTGACTTCTGCCCAACTGTGGTTCCACACTGGGCTAGACAGGAAAAGCACAGCAGAGGCGATGGCCAATAGCTCTGGGCCCCTGCTAAGTTTACTGGTATTGTCATCTGGGGGGCCTGTGGCTGTGCCCATGTCCTTGGGCCAGAGTCCTTCCCGCTGGGCTGTGCTGCACCTGGCTACCTCGGCTCTCCCTCTGCTGACCCAGCCAGTCCTGGTGCTACTGCTGCGATGCCCTCTCTGTTCCTGCTCAGTCCGGCCTGAGACCACACCATTCTTGGTGGCCCATACTAGGGCCACACCACCCACTGGAGGGGAGAGGGCCCGTCGCTCAACTCCCCTGATGTCCTGGCCTTGGTCTCCAGCAGCCCTGCGTCTGCTGCAGAGGCCTCCGGAAGAACCTGCTTCCCATGCCTACTGCCACCGAGCTTCGCTCAACATCTCCTTCCAGGAGCTGGGCTGGGAAAGCTGGATTGTGCACCCTCCCAGTTTCATCTTTCATTACTGCCATGGTGGCTGTGGGCTGCCCCCTTCTCCAGACCTGACCCTGCCAGTCCCTGGGGTTCCCCCTACCCCTGTGCAGCCCTTTTCTTTGTTGCCAGGCCAGCTCTGCTGTGCTGCCGTCCCTGGGACTATGAGACCCTTGCATGTCCGTACCTCGCAAGATGGGGGTTATTCTTTCAAGTATGAAACGGTGTCCAACCTTCTCACTCAACATTGTACTTGTATCTAAGGGCATGTTGTTTTTGTATCCCCCTCTGGTTTCTAAGCTCATTCCATCATCATCTGGGAGGAAGGACAGAGAGTGGAAAGATGGTCCTCACCTCCCTTTCCTTCCACCTCTCTGACTGAGGGCTTTTCTCCCCTCTCCACCCCCGTCTTATAGCCAACATGTGGCAATAAAGAACACAGTGCATATGTCTTGGTGTGCTTTCTGTGGCTTCTCTGATACTGTGCTGGGGAGGTCTGAGTCCTGAGAGCATGGGATTATGGGATTTCAGGACACTCAGCTGCACTTGACCTTGGAGGTCTAGGATCCAAGAGGTGAAATTGAGTGCGTACCTTTTGGGAAGCTGCAAAGATGTCCCTAAGCTCCTCGGACGGCCACTCTGGAGACAGAATTGGCCTCTTAAAAGCTGAACTTGACATGCCAGCCAGGCTGTTTACCCTGCCACATCTAAAAAGAAACATCTCTTAGAGTGCCTTCTTCCAAGGCAACCATAACCCCTCCACAGCCATTTTCTGCCCTATCTCAAGGTCAGGGAATTCACAACCTGGCAAGAGGCAGTGGCCTTTGCACCTCCCACTAAAACAGTTGTTCAGAGCTGGTTGGATCTGGGGTCTTGTGGGTGGGAAGGAAGAAGCAGATGTATGAATTGGGTGTCAGAAACAGTCAAGGACAGAATGACAGTATCATGTTGGGATGTGATCATTATAAATACCCAAGATTTTCAATTTGCTAAGGGCCATGAGACTGCTGTGAATCCATTGTTAGTGGGTTTTTTTTTTCCTGAGACAAGGGTCTCACAGTAGTTTATTCTGGCCCAGACTAGTCTTGAACTCAAGCCAATCCTCCTGCCTCAGCCTCTCAAGTGCTTGGGATTATAGACATGAAAGACAATATCTGGCTTCTATGTTGGTTTTTGAAGTAGTCTCTCTAGGGCATCACTGAACTAGGTGTCTGGCTCTTGAAATCCTTGTAGTCTGTTCCCTGCACGTCTTTTTATAATACTTAACTCAGTACATGTCAGAAGGGTGGAAAGACAGCCCACTGCTGAGAAAATGTGGGCTCTTTTGTGAAGTGAATTGTTTCACACACTTAAAAGCACACGCTGAGAACGTAGGGCAATGTGCCAAACAGGCTTTTTTCTTTCCCATTTGTTTCCTGTCAGTCCCTTCTGCCTTCAGAATTGGACATCAGAAAGTCTCCTTCTCGGACCTTTCTATTTTTTTTTTTTGGTCACATTTTCTTACTATCCCAGGGTTCTGGCTCTCAGCTGATTGGTTTCATCCTGGTTGTGGTAGCAGTGGTGTGTGTGTAGGGACTGGCTGGGATGTTCAGTGTCCATGTGGAACTAGACAGCACTTGGATCTTGATTGTACATGGCTCGTATGTTTTTGTGCTAGCAGAGTCTAGTTTATTGAGGGCTCCCTACTAGCCCAGCTGGATGGGGCAGATGAGTGAGCACCTGCTCCAGCAAAGGGGAAAGAATTCAGCATGTTGTCTTCATGCTAACACTCCCCCCCCACACACACCTGGGTGAACTTGTAGGAGCTACTGTTTTTGGCAGCACAGGGCTTCCAGGGCATGTTTCCACACAAGCCCCAGGTTCTGTTCACAGAACTCTTCAGAAAGCTGCTGCTATGGCAGGAGGTGGGGCTTCCAATCCCAGAGCCTCCTCTGTGTTCAGGGGTTCAGGCCTCTACTCTGGGAGTGGACTGGAAAGAGGCTGTATGGGTTTGGCCAGTGGGAGCCAGGAAACTTTTTCCAAGGTTGCCCGTACTCCTGGCCTGGCTTCCTGGTTAGACCTCCCTATCTCAAAAGCAGAACCGGGAAGCTTCAGTTTTCACTCAAGACCCTTAGGCTCTTCATTCTTCCTGTTGAGGCCCTCCAGGTCCCTGTGCTGTCTAGACAGTCTGTTTCATGGAAGTGGGGGAACTCTGAGGGCTAGGGACACCATACTAAAGGCCACAGGGTCCTCCACTAGTTGGCAGATGGCTATTGCAAGCAAATGTTTTCTCATATCCGAGACAAACATAGAAAAGCAAGTACAACATAATAAATAAAAGAACAGTTTAGAATGCCAAATGTATTTTACCTTCTTTTTATCTCAAGGTGGGAACTTACTCTAGCCTGGACTGACCTGGAACTCACTTTGTAGCACCACGCTGGTCTTGAACTCACAGTGATCCTCTTACCTCAGCCTCCACATTAAAGGTGTGTGCTACAACACTGGGTCCAAAAGTATTTAAAGGGCTGTTCTTTAGACCAATGTTATTTTCTATTGCAAACATATGGAAATATATATATATATATATATATATATATATATATATATATATATATATATATAGAGAGAGAGAGAGAGAGAGAGAGAGAGAGAGGAATTTCTTTTTTCTGTTTTTTCCAGGAAGGGTCTTGCTCTAGTCCAGGCTGACCTGGAATTCACTATGTAGTCTCAGGGTGGCCTTGAACTCATGGCAATCCTCCTACCTCTGCCTCCCAAGTGTTGGGATTAAAGGCGTGTGCCACCATGCCCGGCTGAGAGATTTCTTTTAGGATATTATGGAGATGGAAGAAGTGGAAGAAGGTAGTGTGAGTGTTTGGGTTAGGTTTTCTTTTTTTTTTCTTTTTAAAAATATTTTATTTATTTTAGAGTGAGAGAGTAAAAGAGGCAGAGAGAGAGAGAGAAAGAGAGAGAGAGAGAGAGAAAGAAAGAGAGAGAATGGGCACACCAAGGCCTCCAGCCATTGCAAAGGAACTCCAGACGCATGTACTACCTTGTGCATCTGGCTTTATGTGGGCACTGGGGAATCGAACTCAGATCATTCTGCTTTTTAGGCAAATACCTTAGCTGCTAAGCCATCTCTCCAGTCCTTGGGTTAGGTTTTCTAATTTGGGTCCTAATATTTTTCTTTGGAATTTTGCTGCTCTATGATATCCCAAATCCATGGACATCCTGGCTAAGGAATGGCTTGAACCCTGGCCCAGAAGACAATCAGGATCCATATGGAGGTTCTATTTTCCCTGGTAGAGCTCCATCTAAGGTCCACAGTGACCCTAGGTACCTCCAGACTTCCTTTGTTATACCACTTGGTCTGCAGGAGAAGCAGGTTTATTATAAAAGTTCAGGATGAATTTTGCTGATTGGCTGATTAGGATCACATGCTACTTCAGGAAATGTGACTTGAGAAGAATAAGCTAATGACCTAGCCCACATGGGATGTCCTAGTGTGGGAGCCACAAGTCTAAAGCACAGTTTTGTATTACTATAATCAAACAGCTGTGGGAACTGGCTTATAAGGAGAAAGATCTATTTATTCCCAATTTTGGAGGTTTAAAGTCAAAGCTCAGGCAGGCCTCTGATAAGGGGGAAGATGGTGGCACATCACAGCAGGAGCACATGATAACATCTTTAAATTTTCATTTATTTATTTGTGTGTGTTTAGGCATACCAAGATCTCTTGCCACTGCAAATAAACTCCAGATACAACCAACACTTTGTTTCTTGGCTTTATGTGGGTACTGGGGAATCAAACCCAAGCCTGCAAACAAGTATCTTTAACTGCTGAGCCATCTCTTCAGCCCCTAAATAATCCCACCTTGAACTGGAGCCAAAAGAAAAAGACCAAAATCCCACAATCCCTTTTGAGGGATGTTATACTAACTTCTACTGAGAAGATGGGAACAAAAGTCTGTTCACCCAGAGAGTGCACAGGTGACCAAACAAAGGAAAGATTCCACCAAAGTCCACTTGGTGAACCCATGCATTTGTTGAGCTTCCTTCCAAGAGCATGGTTGAGGGGTCACTTAGAGGAGCATGGGTGAGGGGTTACTTACAGGAGCATGGTTGAGGGGTCACTTAGGGGAACATGGTTGAGAGGTCACTTAGAGGAGCATGGGTGAGGGGTCACTACAGGAGCATGGGTGAGGGGTTACTTACAGGAGTATGGGTGACTCCAAAGCAGTTGCCTCAATGGAGTCCCACTTCATCATGGTTGATAACTGTTGCATTCAGCTTTCTAGTTGCTGTGCAGAAAGAACCCAAGCAAAAGCAGCTTGTGGAGGAATGGGTTTATTTGGCTTACAGTCTCAAGGGGAGACTCTATCCTGGCAGGGAAGAAGATGGCATGATCAGAGGGGTGAACATCACAGCACTGCAAACAGTGGCAGGAAGGTGTGCCAAAAACTGGCAAGGGGAAGCAGGCTTATAACCCCCATAAGCCCATTCCCAACAATACAGCTTCAGCGAGGTTGTAAATCCAAACTGCCATCAGCTGAGGATCAATCATTCAGAACACATTCATTTGTTTGTGGGGGACACCTGGATTAAACCATGACAGTCAGCCTCTGGCCCTCACAAACTAATAATCATATATGATACAAAATACAATGTGTTCACTTGAACTCCTTAAGTCCCCCACAGTTTTTCTTTCAACTGAGCCATCAAAACAAAAAGCAAATCCATAATGGCACAGAACATTTACATTGTAAAAGATAACATAAGGCATGAAAAAAACAGATTGAACCAACACAAGATTTAAAACAAGCAGGGAAACCTGAATCTCTAACTCCAAGTTCAATAATTCTAACTAGTAACAAGTCTCTTGGAGATCTGATTCCACCCTTCCATCTCAGCTACTCAGTCCAGGAAAACTTCTGGTGCTGGCAGCTCTCCATGGCAGCCATCTATAGTCCTGGAATTCATTGGGTCTCCACGGCAGCCCACAGTTCATCTTCATGGCTCCATTGGAACTCCACGCAGGCAATCTAGCACACCTACTTCACACTGCCAATGGCCATTTTTCAAAAACAAAACTGTGTTGCAAATCCAATTACCCTGTCTTCCTGCTTTTGTTATACTTGATAGTACCAGGTGGGCTACCAATTTGTTAATCCAGGGAGGAACAAAGCATTCAGGCCCCTTACTTCAAAAAGTCCATATTCTTCCTGCTGTTCCAATGCAGACCATCTGGCCCAATCTTAATGGTTGTAACCTCTCAAACAATTGCAGCTGAATAGGAAGCAGTTTGGGCCCAAAGATTTCATTTTTTCCTGTGTCATCTCCATCTGCTCACACCAGTCCTTTTCTAAGCAAAGCAACCCTGCACAATCTCAGGACACAGGCAGGCAGAACGCAGCAAGCCTCTCATACAAACTGCTTCTGGCACAGTCCTCACAAAATTCTTACCCTTGTAAGCCAAACCTCACAGTCCATTGGTCTTACTGCATTCAGGTCTTTTAACTCTGACCAGAATGGTCCATCAAGCTGTACTTACAGCACTGCAAGGTGCCTCTTAAGATGAGCTTTCAAATCGTCCACATTCCTCCTGCAAATCAATGCTGAAATGCCAGAGCCACAGAATCAGGGTTCCAGCAGCAAAAGATGACCCCACTGGTTATCCGGTACCAAAACTGTTGCAGTCAGCTTACTCTGTTGCTGCTCAGAAAGAGCCCAAGCAAAAGCGGCTTGTGGAGGGAGATGCCATCATGGCAGGGAAAATGATGGCATGAGCAGAGGGGTGGAAATGACCTCTGCCATAGCACTGCAAACAGTGGCAGGAAGGTGTGCTAAACACTGGCAAGGGGAAGCTAGCTTATAACCCCCATAAACCTGCCCCCAACAACACAGCTCCAGCAAGGTTGTAAAACCCAAACTGCCATCAGCTGAGGATTGATCATTGGGAACACATTCATTTGTGTGTGTGGGACTTCTGGATCAAACCATGACACCATATATGACATTATTCCTGTTGTATAGAAGGGGAAACTGAGGCACAGAGCAAATAACATGGAGTCACATACCTGGCAAATGGTGGAGCCAAGATATGGGCCCCAGAAGTCTAGTTCCAGAGAATATGCTCAACAACTCTGCTCACAGATGTTTCCTGAAGAGATGAAACTATTCTCCATTGATGAAGAGGACAAGTTGACCCCAGGACAGTTCCTGGAGATGGTAGACACTTTCAATCTCAGAAATGTCTTGTCCATTTACTGTTTTTTCTTCTCCTCCCCCAATTTTCTGCCTATTATATCCTAGTCTCTCTTTTTAAAATAGTTATTTTATTTATTTATTTTAGAGGAAAGAGGCAGAGAGAATAGATGCATTAGGGCCTCCTGCCACTGCAAGCAAGTCCAGATTCATGGGCCACCTTGTGAATCTGGCTTTACATGGGTACAAGGGAACCAAACCTGGGCCATTAGGTTTGTAAGCAACTGTCTTTAACTGCTGAGCCATCTTTGCAGCCCTTATCTTTTTCTCTTATTCTTTAGTTTGAACAAAGTATTTAGTTTTTGCTTACATTGCTTTTTGTTTCTTATTCCCCTTCATGGATTAAGTTTATTCACTCCACTATGTCTCTTTACTTATTTCAGAGTAGTTCTATGAGTGCTAAGCTTTCTGAGTTTCTACCTTAACTGAAGAAGTCTTTAATTTTCACACTTGAATGATGATGGTTGGGCTGTGTAGATAATTTTAGGTGCAAAGATGTTTTTTCATTTGAACTTTGAAATTATTTTCCCCTTTCTTCTTCTGTTTTTCAGTGAGAGATTTCATGACAATATGATTTTTATACCTCTGTAGTTCATCTAAGGTTTTCTTTCCTCATTTGGTGTTTACAGGGGTTTTCTCCTTATGATGGTGTCATAGACAACTCATGTGGATGAGAAGAACTTCCAAATCAGGCACTTTTTATGTGGGGAAGAATGGATTTATTTGAAGCTTACAGATCCAAGCAGAGAGGAAAACCCACCACCAGCATCTCCAAAAGCAAGCACATTCAGGCAGTAGGGAACTCCAGGCATAGTTTCCACTGCTGTCTGCATAAGTATAGCTGAAATTTCAGATCTTCCCTCAGAAACACCTTAGGATCTGCCCCAGGATGCTAAAGACAAGTTTTTATTAAAACTACTGAATCTATTGGGGGACATCCATTCAAACTACCACAGGTGGGATCTGAAATCACACCTTGGTTGGCATTTGATGAATTTTAAGTTTAAACTGAATGATGTAGGATGTGAGAACTTCAGACCCTTTCTTGGCTGTAGTAGACTTAACCGAGGGGCCTAAGGACCTGCATGGTCAAGGGTTACCAGGGCTGCCCTGAGTCAGTGTCTCTCAAGTTTATTGTTGCACATCACTGAAGAGGAATTAATGAATGTGGACAAGGGGTAAGCAAGCAAACATATATATATATATATATATATCACACGCATATATGTATATATATATAAAACACATATATATGTTATATGTGATTTTTATTTATTTTTGCAAGCAGAGAGAGATAGAAGAGAAACAGAGAGAATGGGTGTACTAGGGCCTCTAGCTGCTGCAGACTCCAGATGCATGCACCACTCTGTGCATCAGCACAGGTGAATTGAATTCAGGTCATTAGGCTTTGCAGGCAAGTGCCTTAACTGCTGAGCAATCTCTCCAGGCATATATATGTGTAGATTCATTAAGGAAAAAGCAAGAGGAAAATTCCTGAGTAGTTATGCAGGGTTGGAGCCCTGGTTGGTATTAGAACCATAAAGAACCCCAACTTTGGGTTCTTGTCCAAGTTATCAAAGAATTGAAAAGGTGGACTCTGAGGAGGTTAAGCTATGTGAGATTTATTTTAGAGACAGTTAAGAAGGTAAGCAAAGCAGTAAAACTTAAGCCAAAAAAAAATCTCCTTACTGGGAAGGGGGAGGGAAGATGGAGAAGATTCCTTCACATAAGGAAGAAGGGGCAAAGGAGGGAAAGAAGCTAAGAGGAGCCAAATGAGTAAGAGAGCTAAGAGAGCTTACAAAAGAGACTAACTCAAGTGTGTCAAGCCCTTTTATATGAATCAGATATCCAATCAAATGAGCCTCATTCTCAGTGAAATTTGTGGAAGAGGGGGCAGAAAGAATGTAAGAGTCATGGGGGGAGAATAATTAATGCATAAGAGGGAATGTCACCATGGATTCAATGGCTTTGTCTAAGAACCTATGATACTGAGCATATTGTGGTGTTAATATATGTAATTTTAAACCAATAAAAACTTTAAAAATGAGCCTCATCATCAAACTTGGGTGTGAAATCAATCAACCTGATTGATTTATTGTTGGATCCAAGAATAATACCAACTCAGAAGGGCCCATCCATGGGAACCAAGGTGACCACATGTTGAGGAAGAAGCAGGAGGGTGATGCTGGTAGCTATCTGGGATTTGACTGGATCAGACACGGGTTCTAGTCTTGCTAGAGCAGGCAAGGTGTCATCCATGTTTCAGTGAGTCAGTCCCTAGCTAACTACCTATCAGAAAAAAGGCTATCTTGCTACTAATTTGTATTAGTAGGAGGGTGTCATAGCCACTTGCTGCTGGGATGAGTCTCCAAACCTGGCACAATTTTGGGGAGGAAAGTATTTATTGAAATAACAGATCCAGGAGAAGTTCTAAGAATGAAGGAAAGGGCTGGCCCCCTTTTACAGATCCAAGCAGAGAGACAGAGGCCCACCACCTCCAAAAGCCAGCAAATACACTGTAACACACTGTAACTCACAAAACAGCAGGACTGCCAAACTTGAGCTCTGGCTGCTCTTTGCATATGTATCCCTAGAATTTTGCATCCAATTTAGAAATACCTCAGGGCTTCAGAAAGAGTGGTTTCAGTTCTATGATGAAGATTTGGTAGAATTCAGCTGAGAAACCATCTGGTCCTAGGCTTTTCCATTTGGGGAGGTTCTTGATTACATTTTCAATTTCTGTGGATGTGATAGGTTTATTTAGCGACTTTATCTGCTCTGGGCTAAGCTTTGGTAATTGGTAGGTGTCCAAAAATTCATCCATTTCTTCCAGGTTCTCCAATTTTGTGCAGTAGAGGTTTTGGAAGTATGACCTGATGATATTTCCAATCTCTTCAGGGTCCATTGTAACCTCTCCCTTGTCATTTCTGATTTTGCTGATTTGGGCCTTCTCTGTTCTTCCTTTGACTAGATTGACCAGGGGTTTGTCAATCTTTTTGACTTTTTCAAAGCACCAGCTCTATGATTTATCTATTTTTTAAATTGTTTTTTCATTTCCAAGTCATTAGTCTCAGCTCTGGTCTTAATTATTTCTTTTCGTCTTGAACTCCTAGGGTTGGACATTTCTATCTGTTTTAATGACCTTAGGTGGGAGGATAGGTGGTTGATTTGAGATCTCTCTGTCTTTGTTATGAAGTCATTTAGTGCAATGAAGCAATGAAGTTCCCCCTTAGAACTACCTTCATTGTACCTCAGGGCCAGACCCCAGGAGGCCAGGCCAAAGTGACACCTCCTCCAGCCAGAAGACTGGAGACAATTCACAATTATAATAAACCTTTGATTCTATTGGGGGACATCTATTCAAACTATCACACAGGGGTATCAAGTGGTTTGCCTCTGAGCTGCTAAGTCTACAGACCCATTTTAGACTTAATGGTGGGAACTGGATAGAGTCTAAGGTAATCTTTATTGAGACTGGTTATTATTATTTTCTGAGGTAGGGTCTCACTCTAGCCCAGGCTGACTTGGAATTTACTATGTAATCTCATGTTGATCCTCCTACCTCTATCTCTGCTTCCCTAGTGCTGCGACTGGTTATTCATCATGCACAACGCAGACCCAACTAGTGAGGGGCCTGCACGCCCGGTGCCCTCAGCCCAACTGGGAAGCTGGTCATGTGTGACTTGCTCAATCAGGAGAGTGATCACCTTGTCTGCTCACTCTCCCAACTGGTTGTGCTTGTTCTGAAGGCTATTAACTGAGTCATTTTCTCTTTTTGTTGTTGAGCACCATGACTGGCTTATAATTCACCATGGACCTGCACCCTTACTGCCTGTGGGGAGTAAATGCCATAGGAAGTTCCTTGTTTTTTTTTTTTTCCAGTTTCAGGAAATTTTCTTCTTTTATTAATTTGGATGTAATGTATTCTCACATTTTTTTTAATTTCCTGCTTCAGAATGTTTAACTGATGTCAAGTGTTATGTTGATCCTCTGTATTTTTTTTTAAACCAATGAGCTTGTTTCTTGTTTTGTTCTGGTTTGAGATCTGACTCAGTGAAGATCTCCTTTGTGCTAAGTGGGCTCCTGTGCTGTTTATGTTAATCCCTGGTCTTGGTGTGTAGTTAGAGTGTTCTGAATTCTGGCTCCTAATCAGTTAGAAGAATGCCTTTTGTTGATGAGCTCCAGCCCAGGATTTATGAGTTGTACCTAGGGACTGGCTGTTCTGTAAGTGGAATTCTGCCTGACTTCTTTCTCTGATCTCTTATGGGATCAGGAAATATGCTCATATATGGGGAATTCTCATGGAAAGTTCAATCTCCTATGAACTGCCGATTTTAAACTCCAGAGTTTTATGTCCCAATATCATGCTCGGTTCAAAGAAGGTTTAGATTCACAGTAACAAAAAAAAAAAAAGAGGTAGGGAATAATAGTACTTTAAAAAATATTTTTATTTATTTTTTAAGTATATATTTCTTTTTTTCTTCTTTCGTTTGGTTTTTCTAGGTAGGGTCTCACTCTAGCCCAGGCTGACCTGGAATTCAATATGTATCTCTGGCTGGCAATCCTCCAGAGTGCTAGGATTAAAGGCATGCCTCACCACGCCCAGTTCCTTAACTGTATATAATATCTTTTTTTCCACATTAACTGGTCATTGGTTAGCACTGTAGTTTAACACGAGAGCTTCAGTAAACCTGCAGAGTTGCAGGAGGAAGCGGCTCTCATGTCTTCCACTGTAGTCCCACTTGGGAGAGAAGCCCTGGATGGGGCTCACCTTTATATCAGGCATCCACTGGATCTCCATCAAAGGTGTGCCGATGTGCGCTTCTCCCAGATAGATCAGAACTCCTGCAGGGAAGCCTATGGAGAACATGGCCATGCCCACAACCGTCTTCCTCTTGTTGATGCCCTCATTCATGTCTGCGAAGCTCTCTTTAAAGCAGATGCAGTACAACTCGACTTTCTCACCTCTGGTCAGCCTGGTGCAGTTGGCCAGCTCCTTCTCCTTCAGGGCCTCTGGTTGGCAGACAAAGGATAGATGGGGAGAATTCTTTACTCTTCTCAGCACCCCCATGTGTTCCTACACACCCTGACTTGAAAATGGCTTGCTTTCCCATTAGGCTCAGTGCTCTTCTGGCCAACATTTGCTACAGCTTCCCATGGCCACTGCCCCCCCTCCCTGCAGCCCGGCAATATATTTTAAAATTTTTATTTATTTATTTGCAAGCAGAGAGAGGCAGAGAGAAGAGCGACAGAAAGAATAGGCACACCAGGGCCTCCAGCTGCTGCAAAAGAACTTGATACATAGACTACTTTGTGCCTCTGGCTTTACATGGATATAGGGGAATTGAACCTGGGTCTTTAGGCTTTTTAGGTAAGTGACTCAACTGCTGAGCCATCTCTCCAGCCCAATAGTAGCTTTTGTGGGTATGATAGTATAAATAGATGTCCCCCAATAGAATAAAAAATTTATTAAAAATTGTAAATTGTCTCTAGCCTTCTGGCTGGAGGAGGTGTCACTTTAGCCTGGTCTCCTGGGGTCTGGCTCTAAGGTATTTCTAAATTGGATGCAAAATTCCAGGGATACATAAACAAAGAGCAGTCAGATCTCAAGTCTGGCAGTCCTGCTGTTTTGGAGTTACAGTGAGCTACAAAGTTGCTTGTTTGATTTGGAGCTGCTGGGCTTCTGTCTCTCTGCTTGGATCTGTAAAATGAAGCCAGCCTTTTCTTTAATTTTTGGAACTTCCCTTGGATCTTTTATTTCAATAAATCCTTTCCTCCCCAAACTGTGCCTGGTTTTGAGATTCATCCCAGCAGCATGTGGCTGTCAATGACAGATTTGGTACCAGGAGTGGGGTGATTTTGCTGAGATGAATCTAACCATGTGGATTTTGGTCTTCTGGAACTTGTTTGCTAAAGGAATGAATATGGACTTGGTACTTACAACTGAAGATACCTTCCAGAGTGGTAAGACTATTCTGGTGAGAATTTGAAAATGCTCAGTGTAGAGAGAATTACATTTGGAGGCTTGGCTTATAAAGTTTATAAGGGGAAGGAAAGACTTCAGAAAACCTTAATAAAACTGTGTGCCTGGACCAAGAGGTGGATGTGTCCTACTGCCCATGCCCAGAAAGTTTGACCAAGGCTGAATTTAAATAATAGACTGTTGTGCTTGGCTATAGATATAGAACTTAGAATTTAAGAGTTAAAGTTAGAAAAACATCAAAACAAGTTTATCTTACTGACAGAGAGACTGGCTTTTGATTATGGCCCAACTGCTTTACATTAAAACAATGGAGAAATGCCTGAGGTGTTTCTACCCAGAAAGGACAGAAAGATGGACTATACAAACTCTTTAGAAAGAAAATTGCTAAAAGGAAGGAATCTGTTCTTCAAAGTCATGGTTCATTTTGTCCCTGGGTTAACAAAATGGCTATGTCCTGCATAACTGGTATTGCTTCTAGAAACATGAGAAATACATACATGGAGTGGTTCATAATGTGCACATGGTTCCAGGAGCCACTGCTGAGATGCGATATTTGGAACAGGGCTTAAAATCCCTAATTGGCCAATGAAGCCATTGGAAGGTAGACCATGGTTTGCAATGGAGACCTGAAGACATTTTAGATATACCAGGACTATACAAGGTCTACCATGGAGCCCTGTTGACTCAGGATGAAAGTTTCCCCAGCTGCTCATTCAAACTGGAGGGACAAAATTTAAAAATCTGAAGACTGTCAGTCACCAGTTTTGCTATGGGACTTAAACTATAGATATGGATGCTTACTGATGTTTGTTGAGTTTACATTGGCCCAGTCTTTCCTTGTTATGCCTCATAACAGTTGGAAATGTTTACTCTGTGCCATTATATGTTAAAAGTTTATAACTTGTTTTGATTTTTTAAAAAATTTATAGTTAAAAGACAATCTTAAATTTCAGATAAGACCGTGGGACCTTT